>JAZGTH010000071.1:2007500-2015000 GCA_036877525.1 Chromobotia macracanthus | reverse complement strand
CAGTACTGAACGTTTCTGAGTTTTAGACAACAAGGCTAGTTTGGGATAAAATTGCTTTTACCGTATATTGTTGTGACTGTATTGGTGTGTGTTTGCATGTGTGTAGACATGTCTGTCCTGTTGCCACGTTCTTTGGGGGAGCTGCAGCTGTACCGAATCCTGCAGAAGGCCAATCTGCTGTGCTACTACGAAGCTTTCATCCAGCAGGGCGGCGACGATGTGCAGCAGCTCTGTGAGGCTGGCGAGGAAGAATTCCTCGAGATCATGGCCCTCGTTGGTATGGCAACCAAACCACTCCACGTCCGGCGACTCCAGAAGTCTCTACGTGATTGGGTGACCAACCCTTCCCTGTTCAACCAACCATTGACGTCTTTACCTGTTTGCAGTATACCGGTTTATAAGCTCCCCGAAAACTCACCAGGTGTCCACAGTAACGGGCAACAGAACCACCTCACAGTGCCCAGGGCATTGTTACCCACAAGCCCCAGTCCGGGAAGGCTTGATCTCACGCCGGGGTGCTCTCCGCTACAAGGGGCTAGCGAGGGTCGTTTCTGGGGTAGTGAGAGCGAGCGTAGCCTGTCTCCATCCGGAGCCTATTCCCCATGTTCTCCTCATGAGACCCTCGAAACTCTCGATTCAGTCGCTGTCCAGTGCGTGACCGACTGTGTTGAGAGGCTAGCCCAATCATTGCCCAAGAGTGACCCCGCTGAGGTCAGAGAGCATGTCCGTGCCAACAAGAAGCTAAGCAAGATGATTGGCCACATCTGTGAAATGAGCGATGACGACCCACAGAAGGAGGCAGAGATTCGGAAGTACAGCGCCATCTATGGGCGATTTGATTCTAAGAGGAGAGATGGGCGACAACTTACAATGCACGAGGTTTGAATGTTTGTATGTCTTCATGTAAACATGCAAGCACACTTCTTATATTGTCCAGTGTTTTTATAATGTTGTTATAAGTTTGACACAAACTCAAATGACACATTTAAAGCTAAAGCTAAATTTTTCATTGTCGTTTCCTTTCACAGCTAACAGTGAATGAGGCGTCTGCGCAGCTATGCATGAAAGATCTGTCACTGATGACTCGAAGAGACGAGCTTTTCTCGCTAGCTAGACAGATTTCACGCGAGGTCACGTACAAATACACCCGCAGGAGCAGCAGGTGAGATGCAAACCCAGCTAACAGGGAACGTTCATAAAACATTGGCTAATCTTCTCTTAATGTTATTAAGTTATTAAAAAATGTTCTTGCAGTAGCGATAGTAGAATCTTCTTTAACGTTATATATCATATATCAGAAACGTTATTCTTGAGTTGTTAGTGCGAGTGTTACAGAATAAAAATGTTTAAATAATGTTCTTATAACGAAGCATAAACATTAATACAATGTCTAAAATACTGGATGTTTTGAACGTTCCTGGAACTTTAAATGTTATCATTTTTTAATGTTTATGTTTCTAAAGGAAACATTAGGGGAATGTTCTTACAACCTAAAATTGTTAGAGCCTTCAGTGACGTCAAACTTAAATCACCTCTATTACGATTGTTGGGACATTAGAGCATTTTATTACACACATAAAAATGGTATCTGTCCCATAAATAATTTTAGTCAGTTTTCCCTTAAGAAATCTGTAAGAAGTTTATAAATGGCCTTAAAGCTATCAAACATGGACTGAACACAACAAAAGCATTTCATTTTGACCCCCTTGATATAATTGGATCTTTAATAATTTTTAACTTTTAAAATGTTGTCTTTTTATTTTGTTTTTTATCTCTTTTGATTCACACAGCCTGCCTTTTTAATAACTTTTAGTAGTTTTACTCATATAATAAAAAAAATCACTACATTTGACTGTTTAAAAATAAATGAAAACCCCCAAATCCGTCTTTGTTTTAGGTCTCACTGTGGTGATGAGGAGGAACAGTCTCCCAAGAGAATCAAATCTGAAGTGAGTTCACATCATTTCACATCCGTAATCTCTGCCGCTCCGACACATCGCTTTATTTGCGGATGGCAGATTTGTAATCATTTGGAGCTCCAGGTGTTTTCAGGAGCTCTTTATTACTTTTGCCTTTTTGTTGTGATATTTATTGCCGCCTTTTTGCCACCGCGTCTAAATCGGAGCGTTTGTGTATCGCTCTGTTAATAATCCCAGGAGTGTCATTAATGTCATGATTCACTTGGAAATGCTTTCACACGGTTTTCCCACAGGCAGAGGTCTGTGCCTCTAGGTGAACATTTGAAAGTAAACGACAGCTCTGTTTCTGTATCTCTGCAGAGCTCTGAGTCAACACGACTATTGAGTCTCAGGAGGTCAAATCAGAGCTCTGCGTGATCCAGTTCAGCTGCTTTTAAAAGATTGTCATTAACGGAAGTTGATTTGTGGGGAAAGATGGAAAAAGAAAAGCTTGGTGCACAAACACACACGGGTGGAGAAGTACGCAACAGACTCGAGCAACATTTTTTTAATCACGCCGTGGGTGTGTACAGAATTACCCACACTCCTCTGCGGCTGTCTCTGCCGTCATACATGGACACGGACAAACGCACACACATGCACAAGCAGTGACCTCAGAGGAAAATCTGGAGGTTGCTGATGAGCGACACGAGGTGATGATTCGTTCAGAGGTGACAAAGTCTGGTCTACTTCGGTGACAACACAAAAACGCCTGGAAATCATGGCCAAGAAACATTTACACGTTTAATCTTTGTACCAGCAGCACTCTCACTTTGTCCAAATGTGACGTCACAGCAGAGATGCAAATAAATAAAGCTATAATGGAGATATTAAACTCAACCATAGCCTCAAAGGGTTTCTCTTGAGCTCATTCCTCCCTCTCTCTCTTCAGGACGGTGTCTACGATCTGCAGGAGGCCCTTCATGTTCTTCACACACGGCAGGAGACGGTGAGAGAGCAGCTCGCCATTGCCAAATCTAAAGGAGAAGAGTCCATCAGACACAATCTACAGGTAATCACAGTCTGTGTTTTGTAAAAAACTATGTGTTGAGGTCAGACTGATGACGGCTGAGAACGCGTTTGATTTAATCTTTGTTTGAAAATTTGTTTGTTCGTAAAGTTTGTTTTATTGTTTCAAAGTAGCTTGAAGTTCGTTTTAGCATTGCTTGAAAACAACTTTGCAGAAGTTCGCAGAAGTATATTTCTAAAATGTACATAGACTGAACATATGCTTTCGTAACTTCATTTTATTGCTTTAACATTCCTTGAAAATTACGCTTTGTTTTGATTTCCTTCACATTCTGTGTTTGTGTGTTTAGGTGCAGCTGGACTCTCTGCTGGCCAAGCAGGTGGAGCTGCTGCGTGACGCCGCCATCCAGGAGCGACTTAAGTCTTTGGACTGGAGGATCCCAACCGCGGCTCTGAAATACCTCACGCCCACAGCGCAACACTGCAGCGGCGGACTCTCACATGTCTCCGGTACTGTATTCCTTAATCTCCTTCTGCAACAACTTTGTTTCTCTGCAGTCTGTGAAATGCAAGTACATATGCGCCTTCATATAGTGTGCATGTGTTTCTTTTTTGACATGCAGGTGAACGACCTTTGAACCTTCGCTTGAGTGACGTTCCATTGGGCAGGCAGCTGGCCAATGAGCTGAAGCGACATCACAAACAGATCACGGGGGAAAGAAATAACCAGCAAACCTCAGAGGAGAGAAGAACAGTGACTGCAGGTTAGTGCCCACAATAAAGAACACATAAACCACTACACAGATATAAACAGATATATACATATATATAAACACATATTTGGCTAAAATGAGGTTTCTTAGAAAGCAGTATAATGTTGCCGTCTACGTTAGAACATTTGTAGTACACTAGAAATTACTTCAAAATGCTGTCTAGGCAGACAGCTCAAAAGGTTTGGAAACAGAGCTTTAATTTCCTGGAAAAAACATTAGGAATCTCATACAGCAAAAAAGATTTGCTGTTGTGGCCTGGATTGGCATGGGTGTACCTCAGCATCGTCCCTGATGTGTCAAAACAACCTCACAGTCAGTGAGAATTCAGAGACGTTTCAGTCATGTTGCAGTCGTTTTTATTCAGATCTAATCACTTTCTCTCTGAAACTCCTACCTGCCTGTCCACACTGTGTTAGTGCGCTGTGAGTAGGTGAGGATTCACTCGTCTTCTTGACGTACTGGGTTTTTTCTGTTGCCACACTTGTGGGCAGAACCTGATGTCAGTCGGTGTAATTTACTGATCGTTCTGTCTTTCGAACGCAACTGATTTGAATATCTGAAATATACGTTCAATATCTGTCTTGGTCATTTCTGACTGCAGAAAGTACCTCTTTTATGCTGCCATCTTCATTATCTGTTTATTTACTGGAAATTTTGTAGTTTTAAAAATTCCAACATACTGAAACTGTTTCTGTTGGAATCAAAATAAATTTTGGTTTTTATTTGTTTGTATCGATTTTTGATTGTTCTGGAGTTCCCAAAGCACTAAATACATACAAATGAAAAGTTATTCATAAAACTTCTTGCAATTGAAACCAAACTGGATGCGGGAAAGATTTTTAACACACAGTTTAGCAGTTTCTTTTTTTGCTTCAAAAACAATTATTCAAAGCAAAAGTGTTTGTTTGTGTACATGCTGCTTTGCAGAACTTCAAAATTCAAAGAACTGCTCAAAGATCCAGTACCAGTTCCACCTACCCAAACAAACATTAAATTATTGAGATATAATGCAAAACTACTTATAAACACACACAAGTACAAGTTTGAATCCGTTTCCTTTTTTTCAGAAAATGGGCCGTCCCACAAGGAAACCTGGGTTTTGGACAAGAAGACCATCAAATCAGAGCCAGAAGATTCTAGATAACGTCTTCAGCCTTGTTGTTAAACGTACTGAAACAGTGTGGCCTTACAAACTGTACATGCATAGAGATTTATTTTCATTTCATTTTTAAAAATTATTTTTAATTTTAGAAAAAACAAGTCCCAGTGCACATAAAAATCGACAGAGAGTGTATTTGTGACTGTTTTGTGTTATTTTGTACATAACTTGTGGTTTATTTTATTGCATGTCATTTTTTAAAGCATTTTATTTAAACTATTTCTTTCTCAAGAGAAGCACTGAAGCACAACCTGAAGTTTCATAGAAAACAGTTCTGTAGTCCTTATATTTGTGAACATTATTAAGAGGCATCTTCCTCGTCTACGGTATTTGATGACATTCATCTGTTCGTATTAGTCTGTTAGTGAGGATGTGTACTTCATAAAACATTACTGAATATGTAGAGTTAGCTTTGCTGTATTTTTGTGACTGCACCAGTTAGTTTAGTAATAAAAAGCATGTTGTGTATTTGTGCATTCGGTGAACAACTTTAGCCTCATTATCAACATTCGTAGATCGTGTTTTTCACAGTTGTACGATGTCAACAGTTATGTAGTTTCTCTGGTAAACGTTTGTTTTTATCACACAGTGTTTTGTCAACTGTGCCAGTCTGTTGTGGAATTATTATTGGTCAATTTCTAAACATGTATGTCACGTTTCACTCTATTGTATGTTGTCTTTGTGAAATTGTCGTATGAATAAAACCAAACTGAGAAATGATTTTTGGAGAAATGATTTTTATCACATTTACTCATAAAACCGTAACAGTTTAGGGCTGCATCCAACACTCATTTATTATGTCTAAAAATAAACTTTTTTTTAGATTTGCTATAATGTGTAAGAATAATGTAATATATAATTTGTGTATTAATTAATGTATAAGAATAATTCTATCTAGATTCTTTGTGAGATAACTACTGTAACCAGTTATCTATAACGTATGTTATATAATATATATATATATATATATATATATGTAACTTTGTATGATCGAGCTGAACTTAAGTGGAGTTTATTTATAGAGGCAGCCGGAAACAGCTCATCTTCTGGCTGCAGTTCATAAATCAAATGGATCCAGGCAGCTTCTGTGTGTGTCGCACACATGCGTTAATGCTAAAAAACACCCACCCACACACGCACACACACACACACACACACACACACACACACAGTGTGAGTTCATCAGTTTTGAGCCCTATATGGGTCTTTCTCTGAGAGACGTCACAACACCCACATCATCTCTGTGTGAGGGCCCCGGTGACCAGATGTGTGGGTGGAGCCTGAATGTGGGTGGGAATGTTTCCTCCATCAGAGCAGTACTGTGGCTGGCAGCACAGACTCTACAACAGACTATATTACAGAAGTAAGGGTTAAATTGACATGTTTAGCACTTGGCTTGGGTTTATGGGTAACAAACGACGGAAGTACACATGTAGGAGTTCCACCATCATTTAGGAGAAGGTCTAAATGATGCAAAGGTGATAAGAGTTCACAAATGGCAACACATGAAGGTTTATAATGGCAGCTTGAACGTTATTTTTGTTGACAGCGCAGGATTTCCCATGAGGCCTCTCCTACACGATTGGGGTTAACCATAAGTGTGTTTCCTGATCTCTGTTTAACGCAGTCTACATGTGATCGTATCTGTATGAAAGAGAGGAAACATTCGGTTTGTGTGTGTGTGTGTGTGAGGGTGGGTAAGTTTATCATATACTGAACATATTTTATTATTTATATGTCATATGGTAGTTTTTTTTTCACTGAGACATCACCAAATATCAGAAAAAGGAAGATATTCACTAAAAAAATGTGTAGGAGAAAAAATTAAAGTTGGTTTGTGTTCTGCACTAGTTAAAGAAACTGCATGTGTGTGGGAGTTGGGGGTGAGAGTTGAACCCTGTCACTTTATATGATGTCCACTAGGTGGCAAAACAACCAAAGGATTTTTGACCTGCAAGTACTCAAAAAACTTTCACACATCACACTTTGTTTTCCTTATGATATACAATGATATAATCACATAACCTTAGCGTTTATATTTTAAGGGTAAGCAATTAGAGATTAATTTCAATGTAAAATATACAAAATGGATGTCACAAAGGTTAAGATGTTATTAACAGTGATTTTATTCAGATGTGCAGGTGAACATTTGAAACATGAGTCTTTAAGCATGTTATTGCTGTTAAAAGCCATTTTATAATACAAATGTCATAGCAGGGAAGTGTTATAATGGCTATTACGAAGTAGCATACAGCTCTTATTGTTCACATAGGATGTAGTACGTATACTACATAGTATACACATACAGTAGTGGCCAAAAGTGATGGGAAATTTTGCAAAATAATTTTGTCGATTAAATACCTATACCAACATTTTCCCCCTCATTTTATGGCATATTCATCATATGTTGATGGTTTAATGGAATATGTAGGCGATTAAAAGCAAACAGACACATATATATATACATACATATATATATATACATATATACATACATACATACATATATATATATATATATATATATATATATATATATATATATATATATATACATTTTTTTAATACAATATACCACACTACTGTTTGAAGTGCACTTCTCGCAGTACGCAGTACGCCAGTAGTATTCCATTGCCGCTCT
>JAZGTH010000071.1:1937500-2002500 GCA_036877525.1 Chromobotia macracanthus | reverse complement strand
GCAGATACACAGCCTTTCTCAACATGCAAAACAGACAAAAAATATTGATGACTCATCTTGAACTCGGGTGTGTTTTATCCAATCAGATGCTCTCTAGAATCAGAATGCCCCTCCTCCTAATACCACAGCTACTGTCTTACAGTTGCAAGTCACTGAAAGTTTACTGTCTTGTGTTTTCAGGCGCTGAAAGCCACAGGTCTGCTTACTGGGGACCCTCGTCTTAAAGAGTGTATGGAGATGTTGAAGGTCACCCTAAAAACCACATCAGATGGCGCTCTGGACCGACACCTCTTTAAAAAGTAAAGACGCTAGTCTATTTTATTTGACTCCAAACGTAACAGGAGGGTTAAGCATGAGGAACAGGAGTTTTGTCGTTGGAGAGTTTTTGTCAGTTAGTCATGCGGTGCGGAGCCTGTTTTGTTCTGGGGTTTCCAAGGACAAAATCAGGAGTCAGTTTATTTCTGAATGTGTCCTTGTATATTCTTATGAATTATTCACTGTAGCTTAGAACGTTGCTTAAAAACGTTGCAGAAAGTTAAGACATTATACAGCTTTCCTAAAAGTTTTGAGTTTTTTTTTTGTGTCATATTTCCTTGACAGGCATTTGTTTTTTTCCTGCAGATGTGTGCAAAGCAACATCGTGCTGCTGACTCAAGCTTTCCGCAAGAAGTTCGTCATTCCCGACTTTCAGTCTTTCACATCCCATATCGATCAAATTTATGAGAGTGCAAAATCTCTGTCAGGTGGCCAGGTGTGTGCTCCCCTTCTAATGTCGGAATGGCAGACAAAAACAGATACTATTGCTGTTTTAGTTTATGAATTGTGGTTTAGTTTTGTGATACAAACACTGTTTTGCTTGTTTTTGATTTGTGCAGGTGGCGGACTACATTCCACAACTAGCGAAATTTAGCCCTAATATTTGGGCTGTGGCTCTCTGCACTGTAGATGGCCAAAGGTAAACTTTCTAGTATATTAGTATCTAGAATATTTACACTTTACACTTTGTTTGGTTAATATTTTGTTAATATTTATTTGCATTAATTATTAGTAATCGTTTGCTCTTATATCTTTGACTTTCACAGATACACTGCAGGTGACACCAAAGTTCCGTTTTGTCTTCAGTCGTGCGTGAAACCGCTAAAATACGCCGTCGCGGTTCACGATCACGGCACTGAATACGTGCACCGATTTATCGGGAAAGAGCCCAGCGGTCTTCGTTTCAACAAACTCTTCCTTAACGAAGATGGTGCGACCTTTAACATCTTTTTCACGATTAACAGACAAAAAATTTGGTTGTGTAGCACAATAGCTAGAAATAGTTCAGCTAGTTGCTGAAACTAAAAGATGTTTTTGTTGAGACATTTGTAGCCATTATTTGCCATTTTTTGTACAATATATTTTTATATACATTATGCACCTGATAATCTGATTGTTGTTCGAAATGTTTTAAGTCCTCCTCATTTATTTCTTTTAAACATATTTTCCAGATAAACCTCACAACCCTATGGTAAACGCTGGCGCCATAGTGTGTACCTCCCTCCTCAAGGTAAATCTCAGTTTCATCTTCACAACCTTCTTAAAAATTGGGACACAAAGCGGTCGCTAACTGTACCACCCACAGGCTGTCCAAAGTTCAGTCTAATTTTTTTATTTAATCGCCTAAAACGTTTAGCTTTGCCGATAATGTTTGCAAGGATCAGAGAGCCAAATGGAATTTAATCAGATTATATTCCATCTCATCTGAGATTAAGGTTATGAATAATCATGTTGAAAGGATTATATTGAAGAGAGGGAGAACAGGAAGTGGTTTGGGAGGAAAGGGGAAAAAGAGAGAGAGCCACAAACTGGAAGAGGAAATGCGATGAAGATGTAAAGCCAGTTTTGATGAGGTGTAATAGGGTAAACAATGTTCTATCTTAACATTTAAAATGCTTGAATTGTTGATGAACGAATTGTGGAGAGCATCTGAATTAAATGAACTAAATTTCTCTTTGGTTAATCGCTTTAAAAAAAAAGGGTTAAATCAGAACAGCTGCTGGAGTCTGTTACCATACAAATGTAATAGTTCTGTTTATTAAATGAGCGCATGTTTGTATGTTTGCTAAGACCTACAGTAAAAGATTTCTGCACAGGGTTTGTCACAAACAAACAAACATGTATACGCTGTTTTTATACATTGCCGTACACATGACATTTTTGAGTTATGAATGTGACAGCAGTTTAAGGCATATATGTCTCTCAGGCCTGTCGGGGTGGTAATGTGTGATGTCTGTGTGAAGGATTTTTGTGGTTTTTTTTGTTGCGTATTTTGCAGCATTAGGAACTGTGGGAAATTTTGACCCTCCAACAGGTCAATGACGTTGGTAATTTCCCTTTCATTTATTTTTCCTCATTGAACAAATTTCAGACTGAAACTAATGCTAAACTACATTAGTGTAAGACTGACAAATTGCTTTTATATTACTGATTTGATAAATGACAGAACTGTTCTGTCTGTGGGAATGACTGTGGGAACAGAAATCAAGCTGTTTTTCATTTTAAATCAAGTTAATTTTGAATTGTTAACGTTTTTAAGTCAGAAGTGTATGGCTAGATACTTTCAAAAAACATTTCTTCAATGTGGAAAAAACTCATTTTTTTTAGAGCCTTCCAAGTTAATGCTACTAAAAACACTACTAAAACAAACCAGTAACACACAGGTCAACATTTAGTTGAAATTTGAGCCGTTTCGTCTGATTTCTTTGTACTACACAGTTGACCCTCTTAACATTTTGATTCCACAGAGTAATATTAACACTTGTTTCTGAATGTTGTTAACTCAAAAACAGAGCTAAAATTTACTGTATGACATTTGAGTTTTTCTTTTTAATTGATTGTTTCATTTTGTAGCGTAACAACGCAATTTCCTGGCACTCCATAAATAATTGTCAGCTAAATTTGTTTTATAATTTGTTAATTGATCTGTTGTAATTAACAATGTGTATGTGTAATGAAGGCGATCGTTTAATATTTGCTTTATTTGTATGATTATGCGTCAAATCAAAAGTAGTTTGTGTCAGTACTAAACGTTTGCATTCACATACTTTGTTTTTGATTTTTAGCAAGGTGTAAGCAACGCAGAGAAATTCGACTACGTGAGTATAAATTGATGTTTTCATGATTTGATGACGAGGGCTGGGGTGTATAATGAACATTTTTGTTATAGGTGATGAACTTTATGAAGAAGTTGGCAGGAAATGAGTATGTTGGTTTCAGCAATGCGACGTAAGTTTTACTTCTTTATTTTTTCAGCAGAATCAGTATTTTTCATTACTCTAAAGTAACTAAAAGTAGCTTACACACTGTTTATTTACGAATGTGTCCTCAGTTTTGTCTTGTGATTGGCAGGTTTCAGTCAGAGAGACTGTCGGGTGACAGAAACTTTGCAATCGGTTACTATCTGAAGGAGAAGAAGGTACAACACCAATGAAAAAACATTTTATAAGTCAGACACTGTTGAAAATTTGCTACGTGTTCATTGTGGATTTTATTTCCACACCTGCAGTGTTTCCCAGAGGGTACAGATATGACCGCCATCTTGGACTTGTACTTCCAGGTCAGTATAAGGTAGAAAAGAATTAGAATTTCAGTACTGCAATATTTAACATGCATCAGCAACAACTGATTGTGTTTTTGGTCTGTTTGCAGTTGTGTTCCATCGAGGTGACCTGTGAAAGCGCCAGCGTCATGGCGGCGACCCTGGCCAACGGCGGCTTCTGTCCAATCACGGGCGAGCGCGTGTTGAACCCGGAGGCCGTACGGGACACGCTGAGTCTCATGCATTCCTGTGGCATGTACGACTTCTCCGGCCAGTTTGCTTTCCACGTGAGTTTCCTGCCAACATTTCCAACTTCATAAATACTCTCGACAGTACCACATTCTATTACGTAGTTTGTCGCGCTCACGCATGCTTCTGTGTAGGTCGGTCTTCCAGCTAAATCGGGCGTTTCTGGGGGCATCCTGCTGGTGGTGCCCAACGTGATGGGTGTCATGTGCTGGTCTCCCCCTCTTGATAAACTGGGCAACAGTGTGCGTGGCATTCAGTTCTGCACGGTAAAAAAAATAATCTTTTTTTAATAGCTAATATGATGTTTTGTTCGCTTTCTCTTCATTGGCTAAGCATTTTTTTATTTTGCAGGATCTGGTTCAACTTTTCAATTTCCACAACTATGATAATTTACGCCATTTTGCCAGGAAACTGGATCCACGCAGAGAGGGCGGAGAACAGCGGGTGAGTGGCAGATATTTCCGTTCAATCACACACAGTGTGCAGCTGATGTAATGAAGGGTGGACAGTATATTAGGGTTTGTCCTTTGTTAGGCCCCGCCCCCTTGCTAATTCGGTCCAGATTTCCTATTAATGTTTCGGCTGCTGTCAAACAAAAAGAAGCAAACACATTGAGTAAATTTACCTCAGGAATTCGATATATATATATATATATATATATATATATATATATATATATATAATGGTGAAATATCCTATTACACAGGCATATTGTAATTGTGTACATGTATGTTTGTGTGTGTGTTTGCTGCCAAACCAAGTCATGCTAATCATCCCACAATTTAACATGCCTTGTTAAACAGCTTCCCTGCTCTTAACAAACTCATATTTTTCTTGATCTTGGTACCCTCTGCTGGAGGATCTGGGTACTGCATTGCTTTCTGCCTCTGAACAGAACTACCATCAATGTGCCTTCTCTTACAATGCTACAGATTTTACGGCTTGCTTTGCATACATGCTTATACGAACAAATCTGTTATGAATACAATCGCAAAACCTTTATTTTCAATTAACTGTGCCATCCTGGATTGACTGGCTTGCTTGAATTTGCGCACGTCTGTTTTTTCTCTGCCATCCGTACTAATCCAAGCGGGAAATTGTGATAAAATGATCTAATCTGGTAATCTGTCCGTGAACCAGCAGCAGCAGCAGAACCTCAGGTCCCTGGATTATACAAGCCTTCAGAAAGAACTAGCGCTCGATGACAAAGTGTGGAAAAAAGTTTGTCCTTCCGAAACGGATGAAGACAATTCCACCAATTTAGTCTATCAGATGGAGACGGTAGCGGAACGAAACTAGAAGAGATGACTCCACCTCATGCACACTTTCTATTTTTGTCATTATCCATCAGCCAATCGTTTTGTTTTATTGATAAGTATTTTCCTTATAAGGGAAAGACAGTTGTTAATAGCAATTACTGCTGCTACAGTCACAAGCTCTTATTTATACTGGCCAGATTTAAGCGCATGTAACAAAATCCTGACCAATGGCGTCTGTTTGTTAAATTTGACCTGCATGTAGTGTCTTGGGTTTGTTTTTTTTTGTTTTCTGAAAGCCGTGTTGGTTTTTTCAGTACCGAGCATATCGAAAAGCTGTAACAATGACATTTGTAGTTGTTTTTGTTCTTTGAAATACTTTCCTAGCCTACAAGTAAAACATTTGTAAGACATGTTTTGAAGTACATAAACACTATGACCGTAAGCAGAGTGGTGGAGGGTTTATAAAACCTGTTTGAATGATCTTATTTTTGCGAGTTATTGTATTTGAAGGCTGCTTGTGCTGCAGAAATCACACTGGCTCAAAAATGTTCAAAAAAATCATTTATTCTATTTCATTACTGTATTATACATGTTTTTTGTTTTTTTTGTCATTGGCTGCCCAATGTTTGTTTTAATCCCCTGTTCTTCCTTCATTATTGGTTTGATGAATGTTTTTGTGGATGTTGGGTTCAACCTAAACTTAGCTCAAACAGTGTTGCAGTTGCAGTGACTGTTTGTCTGGAAAAAAGGTTTGGGAACTGTTAAATGTTAAACGTTTGTTTGTGTGTGACTGTATGTGATTTTGTTTTGTATAAAACATTCTTATTTATTTTAGGGAACTAGAAGATCAGAAGCCATTTTGTTCCACAATTAAAAACTGAAGTTAAAACCAAATGAGTGCTTAACTATTTATATACGTTTACACACTTGGTTTTTTTTTCACAATTTTTATCCAAAGCGAATTACATTACATTCAAGTCATATATTTGATCAGTACATGTGCTCCCTGGGAATCAAACCCACAACCGCTTGCGCTGCTAATGTAATGCTCCACCAGTTAAGCTACAGAAACACCAACGTTTCTAAAGTTTGAAACTGCGACTTTGTCTTTGCCATCATTCATTGCTCCTTTAAATCTCTGAGTTATAACTGATTACCATCAAGTAAGAAGTATTTTGACTCAAGTAGCCGTTTAAACGTACTACCTGAACCTGAGATTTTGCAAAAACTTACATATTTAAGTGACTCTTGTTCCACATGCTCCGATTTGTTTACAGTGATCATCTTTAGAGAAAGCGTTGCTTTTTTTACATCAAAATGTTATTTCTTTATTCTCTAAACTAGGTTGCTGTTTTTCTGCCTGTATTTATTTTGTCATCATAGTTTACTGCTTTAATAAACAGTTTGTTTATTTAAAAATGACAATGTGTTTGTTTTCTGATGTTCCCTACATGCTTGACGAGCATTATTGCTGTTTATTTGTGACATGCATAATATCATATCATTTTACCGCAGCCTAGACTCAAACCTTCAGAGTCCTGTCAGATTAATATCGCTCTAATGACAATGTCGAACAAACGACTCTTGTTGTCTTTCAGGTTAAGTCAGTTATCAACTTGCTGTTTGCTGCCTACACAGGGGACGTGTCTGCCCTGAGAAGGTACCATGATGCACCACAAATTAACTAAGTTTTGAAAACTAATTTTTTGATTCTGCACAATTTTACATGCAACAGTACATAACTATTTTATGCATTACCTGTTGGTGTTGGGACGACTTTTTACTACATGTATCTGCACAGGTTTGCATTGTCGTCAATGGATATGGAGCAACGAGACTACGATTCGAGAACTGCCCTCCATGTTGCAGCCGCGGAAGGTAAATGAACCCGCTCGTAAAGATAGTTGAGTTTTCTCAGTTTGTTACCTGTCACTGCTCTAATTTTCATTTGTTTTTTAGGTCACGCTGAGGTTGTGCGTTTTCTACTGGAAGCCTGTAAAGTCAATCCAGTGCCCAGAGACAGGTATGTACCTTACACCTTACAACCACACAACTTCTGTTTCATTTCCCATAATTCACCAAATTTAGGAAACAAAATTCTCACGGTTACCGTATTTGGATAAACTTGATTGGATGAAATGTTGTTACAGTTTGCTCAAATAACCCATAGTTGGAGCTGTTGTATCAGTGTTCGAGCACTTGCTCCATACACGTTAAGCTCTGGTGCTTACATGGGAGGTCCAGGTTCGAGTCCATTGTACGAGAATGCTTTTGAGTGTAAAAACATTCTTTTAAATTCTCTTTTTTTGGGGGGGTTTTGTAGCAACATGAACATAAATCATGACAAAATTAACAATTTTTGGGTGATCTGTTTTGGCACAGGTGGGGTAACACTCCAATGGATGAGGCTATTCACTTTGGCCACCATGACGTGGTAACAATCCTGCAGGATTATCACAACACCTACAGCCCCAAGGAGACCACAGCCGCTGGAGAAAAAGAGACGGCTGAGAAGAACCTGGATGGGATGTTGTAGAGACGTTCTCCTTTAAGACCCAACAAACACTCCAGATTTTATTTCCCGGGAGTCTGTGTGTGTGAGGTACGCATTTACCACAAGAATAGATTTGGAACAAACAAACAGAAAAACAGTGTTTGGCCACTTTTTAACCCTGTTTTGTGATGTTTGTGGTGTCTGTGACCTCTGTAGTTCTGTTTGATGGTAAACAGAGGAATGTAACCACTTAAAGGTCTTCTATAGTTGTAACTCCACCTGAACATGCCACATACATTTAATATACTCAAATATATAGTAAGATGTTTTATGTACAGTTGGAGAACGTTTTTAATGATGTCAAACACATATTTAATCAAATATTTAAGAAAAGCAGTTTCAGAGACCAGCATTAGATGTGTAATTGTAGTTTATTTTCCATTTTTAATTTATTTTAAATAAATGCCTCTATTTTGTCAGTAGCTCTTTATACCTTTTATTAGTTGTCATCTGGTGAATTTATTTTGTATATGACTGTTCTTTGATTGTCAGGAAATATTTGCACAATTATTTATTGATTGATTGAATGATTTATTTGGCTTTCGATGTTTGTTTGGAATGAAATGACTTTCGAAACATTACTGAACTTTCAGCCTTGTAGCTGTTCGTTTGTTCCACTGCAGGTATTCATTTTTTAAACCACGTCACCTGAAAATTGTCAACATAAAAATTGCCATCTTTGTGGAAATTTGGAAAACCGGAATCTTTTTGTCACATTTGACCCCCAGATATTTAAAATGGACAACTTCTCTCCAGTTAAAGTAGGTTACGAATTAGACCAGTAAACATGTTAGGCTATAAGCAAATCACAGATGTATTCTCATCTGATCATGTTCTGTATGGCAAAGAATCACGCAGCCATTTTCACAAATCTGTTTTTGTCATTACATGGTGAGTGGAAATAACATGCACTTGTATAAATGAAAGTGTAAATGTAACTAAATCTAATGTTTATAACTATTATAGTGGCACTGGAGAGTGTGGGTTTTTATGTCTGTAAGCACACATTGGACCTAGACAAGCACATGGATTGTTTTACTGAAGAAATGAGTTTGAGACGTGCAAATACTTGAACTTGATCTCGACTGTGTGAATATTTTTTAGTGAGACTTGTTGCTGTTGAAGTGTTGTGTGTTTTTGTAAATGTGTGTGTACACTGTTAACTACAGGAAATGTCACTATTAGAAGCATAAACAGAAGTGATATGACTCAACAAAGACTTAACAATACAAACAAAAACAGGTCAGTGATTGTATTGTTTCTGTCACATTTTAGTCTTGTTTGCAATCGTAAAGCTGTTACAATTATTGCAATATTTGTTATTTACCGCTACAAACAGACTGCATCCTGTTGTGATTTCCTGTTTTTATTTCATGAGGCTATGATGTAGTTTTGTTTGACTTGACTGTCTCAATATTCCACTCAAGAAATGCTAGATAAAAAACAATAAAGACATCAAACAGATTATAAATAGTTCTTTTTTTAATTGAAATTTTCTTCCCTGAAAGCACATGTACTTTGCCCAGGTATCTGTTTAATGTGTGCCTTTCATCTGGAAGATTTAACACTTTTGAAACGTTTCCTAACAAATGTTAGTACAACATTTGGAAGACTGATTTAGAAGGTGCATTTTTCCAATATTATACAACAATTAGAAAATTATTCTCTCCAAATGACAATATTTTTCAATATTTTTTTAACAAGAGTTTTTAAGATACAGCTGCATAACTGAGGCAAATAAAACAACAGATCAAACTTGAGCTCTACAATGTCCCTGACAAATGAAGCAGACAAATACAGCCATTTAAAACAGTACAAACAAAATGACAAAATACAGATTTGTGGGAAAATAATACAAATCAAGCACCAGTAAGATCAGAAACCAGATCAGATTTCATATGAACAGAGACGGTGTTTCAAATTAACAGCTGCAATGGATAAATCTCACCTAAACTCTTAAAATCAATTCTGGACTCTTTCTTGATATCAAATGCAAATCATGTTTTTAACAACATGTTTCACCCTAAAATCAAAAGAAATAAAACTGGAAATTAGACCTGGGCCTCTACAGGTTCATTTTATTAAAACGGACAGTTTCCCCATCCTGGGCTGCTTCTTTAAGCAAAGTACAATGTCTTAAAGTAAATGTCCTGTGAAATGACGTTTTGACGTTCTCAGCAGGATTCACTCTCATTCCAGCCTCATTGCTCACGTTCTGCCCCTTTTTCTCTACATGGCAT
The DNA here is from genome assembly GCA_036877525.1 of Chromobotia macracanthus. Lineage (NCBI taxonomy): Eukaryota > Metazoa > Chordata > Actinopteri > Cypriniformes > Botiidae > Chromobotia > Chromobotia macracanthus. The sequence goes on along the minus strand of JAZGTH010000071.1, from coordinate 1,992,621 downwards.
GTTCGCAAAAATAGTTTTTATAAAAATGTTCTACTAACAGACTTTCCTGACCACGCCAAAACATTGCTTTTATTTGCTAGATTGTGCTACATTTACAGTAACAATAATATGAAGTTTATTAGACCCGTTTTGTTTCGTTATATTGTTTGTTTTCTTCATTACAAACGAAATCCGTTCATTATAACAAAACAGTGAAAGATGCGTTACATGTGAATTGTTTCTCAATGCAGAAAAGTTGTTTCAAGCCTCTTAAGAGAACTCTTCCCGTAACTGCAAAAAAAAGTTCAGTTAGAAAATTATCGCTAAAGAACCCCCAAATAACTATCGTACGGTAAGACACAAAACATCGTACTCTACCTCCTCTAATGGTCCAATATCTCCCATGTATCGGGTCTATAGACACAAAAAAGCAAAAACAATAAGTTACCATATTTATATGTGTATGTGTGTATATATGTATATGTATATATACATATACACATATATATACATACATACATACACCCACGCACATTTTGCTGGTACTATAAACCTTTCGTTTTGAGTTTTATAGTAAATGTATTTACTCCTACAGATAAATTGTAAACATACCATCCGCTCCAGCTCGCCAAAAACCTCGGGTGACATGGGCATGAGTGTGTCATTGTATTTATCTTTCCTGAAATCACACAAAACATTTGTTTAGACACAGAAACAGCAGCAGTTTTGAGTACCAAAATGAATGTTAAAGGTGCAGTAAATGTTTTCTGAGAAACGCTGTTGGGAATTGTCGATTTCAATCAAACAATGTGCAATTTGCTAATCAGACAAGATGTCTGTTCTATATGTGTGTTAAAATAACATTGTGTTTGTACACAGTCCTGGCTGTTTTAATAGGAGACAAACAATGTGGATCGGACTGATCCAACACTCTTGTAGCCAATCAGCAATAGGGGGCATGTCCACCAGCTGTTAGTTATTGTCTGTGTTGTATAGCACGTTTGTTATTTTAGGGATGTAGCAATGAGGGAAGGGATATATTTATGTTTATTTGGGTGTTCATTTCAAATACCAACAGCTTGACTCACATTTCAGAGACGGAGATGAGGGTGGTTGTGAGATAACCATCTGATGTCTTAAAGTCCATGGGCTCTTGCTCTGGATAAATAAAGAGGAATGAGATTGTTAACATGTAGAAAATCAGCATGTATATAGATTCATTAAGATTCATTCATGGGAGATCCAATCACATGCGAACGACACGAAATACAGGTGTGAACAGGATTCAAAAAGGTTTGAGATCAAAACACTCACAACAACACCACATATGTGACCACATATGATCAAAGAATTCATTCTGAAGGTCGTTTTCATCTAGTTTCTTACCGTCTGTGGGTTTGGAGTAGTATTTTTTGAAGGCGTTGTCTTTAGGAATGTTGGGGTACAGGAAACGCAGTGGGTTTTCTGGAACATTATCCGTCGCCATCACACGATAGTTTCTTATGATATCCGGAAGCGAAACTGCCGTAAGCTCCTTCTTTGTGTACGGCTCCACTGAGCGAATCTGTGGCTCTTCTAAACAAACAAACACACACACACATACTAAAACCCCAGTAAAGAACCAATGAATTAACCAAAGATGATCAGATTTTCAGTTCAAAGAAACTTATTTTTCTTACACAGAACTAGTCTAAACTTAACAATCCTCAGCCAAAACGGCAAGGCTTTGTTTGGCCAACCAATGGCATGAGTTTAGGGTGGGACGTTATGAAGTAAAGGACCATCTCACCGAATGCATCATGTTCCACCCAGCTGAAGGTGATGGCTCCATCCCGGTTGCTTTCACTGAAGCGCAGCAGAAACGTCCCGGGAGCTTTGTCATGTAGCAGAGCTTTAGTGCGATCCTTAGTCACAAACCCCATAATGCACCTGAGAGACAAACGGGCTTACAAGACAAGTTCCTGCTTTCCAGTAAAAGATCTAAACCTTCTTTAAAAAAAAAGATGCATTTAATCAAGTAGCTGAGTTGAAAAAAAATTAAGACTTGTTTTCAGAACAGTTTATTGAGGTTTATAAAAAAAAAAAACCCCCCCAATTTTAAAAAAAAATTTTAAAAAAAAAAAAATATTTTTAAAACAATTCTGCTGTTTAAATTTGCTCTTGTTTGGCAATTTTTACTGTTAAACAAGACCAAATTAATGATTAAGAACATAATTTGCGGTGTTTTCGACAACACACTTTGTTGTTTTACGTAACAAGTTTTAGAAATCTGACCCATCATCCCACAGGCTCAGCAGGTGTCTCTTTATAAGGTCCAAAACTCCTTCAATCCACAGCCAGAAAGTGAAGTTCTTCTCACTGCCGGACTAACCCAGATACAACACAAACAACCCATCAGATCTGCTGTAAACAAACACCATCCAAACTCTGATCAGTTCCCATAACAAAAAAAAATACATTGTGTAGACCAACCTTACAGAATTTACTCCAAGGAATCTGAGCATCGGGAGCCATCACAGATTTGGGACCTGTGAGTGAAAATTCACATGCGTATGTTTACGTTACACTTTAATATTTGTTCATAATCACCACTATACTGTATAACCGATCGTTAGTTTGATGTATTCAGTATCATGCGGCCTGTAGTTTTTGCTCAAGTCAGTACTCATTACCCCTTCAGTGGTTCTCACACTCACCCAGGAGTTTAGCACCCAGCATGCCGAGCTGTTCTTCATTCAGACCTTTGCTGGTGATGGAGGAAAACTGCCAGCTCAGCACCTCTGACAGGTGACCCCACGTACATGGAGGAGGACTCACAAAAAATGACAGATTCTGGAGAGGAAGTAGCAAAGGTGAAGTGATGGAGATTTCGTGATCACTGTTTATAACTCCTACAGTGGTTGAATTTTATACAGCAGAATTAGTTCTTTTAATTTAATTCCATGTCCTTTAATTGAATTTCATAATACCATTTTCTAGCTCAATTTATTGTCAGGAACTGAATTTGTATTTATAAGGTCACTTTAAGATCTGAATGAAGCCCAACACTGGTGAACTTCTGAAGCTGTGGAGATGTCCTCAAGCCAAACTTTGATGTTGCATCATTACCCTAAAGGAAATCATGGAGACCACCAAAAAACCAAGACAGCATTAGTGAGAGCTTTACCCTGGGTTCAGAGGTCAGCATGTTGTACCACAAGATGGAGGCCCATCCACTTGGCAGCTGACAGACGTTGGAGATCACGACTATTGGCAGGGAGGTGGTCTGGAGTACACAAATGCTCATGATTAGCCATGTCGTAGCCAAACGGACGTATCCAATAAAGGCTTCATTCATTTTGCTTTCTATAGTTGATGTGCATGTAGATGCAGCTACATTGCATCAGGATCTTCTACCTCAAAGTTCATGACCATTCCAGACCAGCAAAGCTCTGCCTCAAATGTGATGGAGTGAAGTTCCTCCGAGACGATCAACGGGACCTGATGAAAGTTCAGGAAAAGTTCACTGAAAACGAAACTTCAAAATGAAAACGTCACTAAGCGAATTAGAAGCAAACAAACAATCTGGCTCATCTTAAAAAGTACCAATTCTCACCTCACTGGTTCTGTTTCCAGTAACTTTCCTCTCTTTGAGTTGCTGTGAGGTAAGAAAAATAGAAAAATATTTTTAAACATAACATAAAAATATAGATTCTCAATTTTAATATCAAACTGAAGTATTTTCTGTTTTACCAGATGTCGGAATTCTGCAGCCATTCCGTTGGATTCCTCCATGTTCATCACCTTCATCGACGTTCCCAAGATGTTAAACTGACGATACCTGAAACAGGAAGTGATTCTTGTGAGCAAACAGTAAGCAGTATCAGGTAAACACAATTCTATCAATTTTAGTAACAAGGCAGGTCATTTAAATAAAAAGCATTAATATGGTATCCTAAAAAACGAAAAATATGAAATACACACCCTTTTCGTTTCTCAGCAACATCCCTTGAAGACGAAAAAGAAAAGACAATTAAAGGTACAGTTCAATCCAAAATGAAATAATTATTTGACTAGCTTGCGAATGGTTTTGTGCTACACGTACTTATCGAAATGAACCTTCACGCGAACGGTGTGATTAAATTCCTGAAGTTTTACAAGCAGCCTGCAATATAAAAAAACGTAATTTATCGGAAATAAGCAATATTATCTGGCCTTTAATTCCACAGTGGTATCGTTTGTTTACACCTACCGGATTTTGAGCGTGAACAGAACTCCCGTCTTGAGCACCAGTGGTCTCTGAAGTTGGGTCGGCATGCAGGGTTGTCTCTCAACTACCAAGGAGCTAAACATAAACATAGGTATAAATGGTTAACTGACTCCTAGTTAGTCTCCAGCAGCGGCATGGCAAGCAGGAATAGACTCTTACTTTGTGATGAGATTTTTGAGGTTGGACATGATTCTGTCCTCCAGAGTGGCTTTGCTGAGGGTGATGGGATCACTGTCATACGTGAACTTCTGCTCCAGTTCGAGAAGTTTTTTGAGTTGCTGCCTGAGCTGAAGTAGAGACTCGCAACTAGAAGTAAACCTAGCGGGTAAAGAAAAATCGTACATTTGATACTAACCCACTTACGATGTGTCCTAACAGGTGCGTTGTGCTGGCTAGCTCCGCCTATAGTCAATATGTTGTGCTGACTAGTCCAGCCCTCAGTCAAATCTCACCAGTTCTGCAGCTGGTCCAGACAGATATTTGTAAGGTCACCGATGCAGGACATCTGCTGACGTCGTTTCCATTCGGCCAGTTCGGTCGAGATGAGCTCGTACGCCACCTGATCCATGAGGTTCAACACCTCTGACATCTGTCTGATCACACTCTACACAGAGGGCCAAACAAACACAAAACAGGTTGAGCACATCCACAGTTCTATTCACCAGCCAATCAGCAGCATGAGAAAAGGTAACCCATGGCAACCATCCGTGATGATCTCACCGTTCTCATTTCGTTGAGTTTCATAAACATGGCGCGAATGATCAGCCTCTCCCGATTCAGGTCTTCTTTTGAAATAGTTCCATTGAGCTCCTCTGCTCAACAATAAATGTAAAAAAATGGATCATTTCCTTTCATAGTTTCTATTAATTTGATCAATTAACATAATGTAATTCATTTAAATAGTCTAATCGACTGACGGCACTACACAAAGAAAACGAGTGCCACCTCTGCTTTGGTGAGTCTTGCTCTTAAAGTCATATTCATCCTGCAGGTCTTCCAGGTTTTTGATCATTTGCTCTGTTTCCTGGTGTGATGTTGGAAGAGAATGTTTTACACAACAGCTTTGTCTGACTGGAAGCAGTGAAGAAACATAAGATTAAGTTTGTCTGTATTTCTCACCTGAACTTTAATCTTAATATCTTTGACTTTTCCGTGCATTTCTCGATGTTTCTCCACAATCATGTTGTTTTGAGCGCTGTCTGTGTGATTCTGCAAGCAGCAAATGAATTCAATACCCTCCAGTTATAACTTTACATCGTAACAAACTATGCCTGAACACAGGAAGTACAGTCAAATTTGACCTGTTGTGTTCATTTTGTAGTCTGTGAATCACTGACCTCTGACATTTGAGCGGCGGCTAAAATCTTTCTTTCCGCACCAAGGTTTTTGCTGATGATCATCGCCATGGAAACCGGATTGTCTTGGAAGAGGCTCTGGAAAGCAGGATGTGACATAAGACAGACTTCAGTTCTTCTGTATCTAGACCTCAAACGGCTCATTTCTGTGGATCTGTTTTTTTTACCAGGACAGGAAGTTGTCAGCTTCTAACACACACCTGTAAGTTTCTCTTGATCTTGCGGATGTTGTGCTGATTCAGGAAGTCTTTCTCCATGGCGAACCGGCTGTGTTGATGATCCAGCTGAGTCAAAAGGTCATGGAACCTCACGGTTGCCAGGGACTCGTTCTCTACGTTAGCAACATGATCCCTACAAGAACAATCGGCTGAAACTCAACATTGGTTTGTATTGTATCTATAATTATTTTGTTGTTTTCATTTGTTTGCATAGTAACTATCTTTTAAACAAAGCATTACGTCCGTTTAAGAACGCATGAAGTAAATGATCCATGTAGAAACGATGTATACGTGGGTTTTTGAGTACACACCAGTCATGGCTTTCTATCCAGCTGCTCAGATATTGCCGGATGGCCATTGGGAAGTTGTCATCATATAGCTGGTCCACCTGCTCCAAATACTTTGAATCCAGCTGCTGCAGTTCCAGCCATTGACTCATGCTGACTCTGTGGGCTGCTGCATGAAATAAATGAAGGTACAGAGAAATGTTTGTTATCCGAGGCAGAGGCGAGGGTGTGGGCTGTCTGTTAATGGCACGCCGTTTCGTTTGGCAACAGTACACGTGCCTGTAAACCATTCAACCGTTTCTATTCATTACAAACAGTGTCATAATTCAGATAGTTGACACATACCAAACTACAAACCCCCGGAGACAACCGACAATTGTAGAGCATTGCGCCAGCGACACAAACATCGTGGGTTCGATTCCCAGGCAAATGTATAACTGCAATGCACCCTCAATCACTTCAGATAAACGCATTGACCAAACACATAAATGTTAATATGTCCTTAACTTTATAAATGTAAATACATGCAAATCAGCTTTTACATGTAAATTACATGTACTTTTTAAAGGGTGGGCTTATATTAATCATTATTATTAGCTTTCTGTAAAAAAGAAGCAATTATGTTCGTGTTTCTGCAGGATGAGTGTGTGTACGTGCTTATAAAACGATTAAAATTGATGTTAACCATTAAAACTGTGATGTTTACGATGACAGACAGATCCAGCCTTCTTCTTATTATTATATTATCATTATTATTCTTATTTTAAGACTTCTTAAATAAGAAACAACTGGTGGTGTTTTGTTTTGCCCACATTTACAACAGATATGCCATCATAAACATCGTGAAAACATCACAGGGTGTCAGATCGTTCACTTGTTGTTGTTCATGTGATATCAGGTGTTGAAACAAGCCCTTCCTGAAGTCATCAAGCAGAAACATGCTGAATGCGGAACTTAATGTTGTGCTTTCGTTACTCACCCCCAAAGTCGCTCATAAAAATCCAGAATCCACGGACACTTTATTTCTCCTGGGCGGACGGGGAACAATAAGGAAAACTGTGCGATTTTTCCACGTTTTCTCTGCTTTTCCAGCGGAGGATTTACACGTCGGACTCGTGCACGCGTGCGCGTCTATTCGGGGGCGTTTGAGCGACAGCTGGCCCGGCCAATCGGAGGGCGGAACGGCCAACGCGCTCGAGTCGCTAGCCAATCGGCGCGCGCCAATGTCGCCCGTGACGTCGTAGGGAGTTTTAGAAAACAGCTCGTATGAGAGGCCACGTGATTTATAAGAAACTGAAAGCCGGGGCAGAAGAGTTATGCCCGGGGCAGAAGAGTTATGCCCGGGGCAGAAGAGTTATGCCCGGGGCAGAAGAGTTATGGCCGGGGCAGAAGAGTAATGCCCGGGGCAAAACGATGAGAAACACGATGTCCGTGTCGTGATGTGTGGGGGCACTTGTGGGGACGGGGTTGAAATGAGCGTTTTCATTGGCCTGTACTGCAGGTAGTGTTGGGTGAGACCGGGGCATGTTGTCACAGCTGTTACTTACCTTCTATAACAGTAGAGCTATGTATTGTTTCTCCCCAATAATTATTTATAATAATACATAATAATAATAATAACCTGTGTTTAAATGATGAAGTTGACCTTCTGCTGCTGCTACAAGATCTACAACACAAACCTTCGTGTTTTGACTTTATGTTGGTACGGATCACATTATGCAATGGTTTAGAGGAAAAGCTCATCGGTTTGTATGTGCGTGTACTCGTTGTCCTCGGACCGTGTGCAGTCTTCTACTGTTCTCACCTCAAGGGGTCTCTGAGACACCGGGGGGCCTCGGAGAACAAAACAACACGGGCGGAGGAAGTTTGACTTCCCCCGGTATACTGGGTTTGTCGCTAATGTGGGCCACATGCTTGGACCGGAGCCAACGGGGCCATTCTGTTAAGGGCCACGGGGGGACAACTTTGAAGAAGTTCTTTGAGGACAAGAGCAAAGACGTCAGAAACCTCAGTGAACAGTCGCTTTACTTGGTACAACAACTTGGAAAAGCAAAACTACAGATCAGACACGACCCTCTGAACCTTGTTTGATGTCCAGCTCTAGTCTACAGTCTAGTCTGCAGGATGCAACTGCGACACAAACCAGAGTGCTTTTGAACGCGTTTCGTGTTTATATGATTTATATTTCATCACAGACCTATATGCGCTACAAACGCGTGAAAATAATGCATGAACTGCAACCTAAACCATTGGTGAAAATGTAACGTGGGCATGTTTTGCGTATGCCGACGTGAAGATGGCGCAGGATTCCTCGGATCATCTGGGATTGTGTTGTTTGGGCGTCATGTGGAGTCAGTTTCTGGGTCAGCGTTCCTGTTTTTGGCTCACTTGGGGACAAGCAACTTTTATATAAATAATCAGCTATACAGCCTCCTTTCACATTCATTTAAAACGGCAAAGTACATTCTCATATCATGGTGGTGCTCAAATACATTCACAGAGGAAGCATTTAAAACCTTCACAGACCGAGAAACTCGTGCTACCGGTGTGCAGAAGTTCAGGCGAACGACAATAATAAAATGGCTCGGTTCGTCGGGACCCTGGTGTGGTCAGATTAGTTAAGCAGGAACTAGTTAGGTAAGGTTATTTAGGTAAAGGTTGATTTCACTTCCGTCTGTTCCATTGAGAGCGATTAGGGCTTGTTGCTGTAGCAACTGCAGAACCCCCCCTGGCTCAAGGTTCAAGAGCAGCCGCAGAGGTCCACGACCATCGACGGGATTTTTCCGTAGATGATTTGTTCGCGGTCGTTGAAATACAGCATGTTTATGGGCGACATCTTGGTGGGCGTGCAACAGGGGCCTGCGCTGCCCCGCGGGTTGGCTTTGTTCACGATGTGGCTGTGCGGGTACTTCTGCACACACTCGCCCGAGCAGTAATTCGCCTTGTAGCGCTTGGGCGCGATTATCCAGTCCCACCCGAAGTCCTCAAAGTCGACGGTGAGGGGATACCGGCAGCAGCGGGTCTCGGTGGCATGCTCGTCGCAGTCGAGGCCCGTGTCGCGACGGGAGCGCTTGGACACGTCCGATATTTTGACTTCCAAGAAGGGTTGCTGTGAACGATAGAGTCGCGGTCAGTCATTTACTTTTCAAATGTCAAATCTGCAAAACTAAAACGCCATGTTGTGATTTTATGGTCAGTTTTTTTTTACTTTTGCACTCCACAGACAAAAAAAAAAATCATACGAGTTTGGAAAGACGTGGGGGGGGTACGTGATGACGTCATTATTTTATTTGATTTGGTTTAACTACCATTTTAAACGCTTGGCTACAAGATCTCAGAAGGAACTCAGTGGTATACATCTATTAAATAAGGTTTGCTCTGCATTTGAATATGAACGAATAACTCACCAGTCCTTCTTCCCCGGATTCTGCAGAAGTCACGGCCAGATCGTTTCCATTTGCGTCAAAGGCCTTGATTTCTATCCCAAAATTGATCTCGGGTTGTTTCAGCCACGACTGCAGAAGCTGCTTCATGTCAATATGCTGCCAGGAGTTTGTCTGGGCGTTTACGTCGATTTTTTGGGAACGTATTCTTGAGCGACTGTTTCCCTCTGAAGGTATCTTCAGACGGGATATCTGGATGAAGACGGTGGTGGGCTCCTCAGCTGGTCTCAGGTAGATCCAGAGCTGGGCCTTCAATATGCTGTCAGGTAAGATCTTCTGGCTCAGTGAGAACATGCAACATTTTGCTGTTCCCTCCCCATGAGTTATAGCTTGTGCTGAAAACATAAAGATTACTAAGACTTTTGACATGTAAGACCACCTTACAAACACTTAACAATAACCTGACTATCACAATATCACAGTTCACAATCTGGTTACTATGGTACATTTTTGGAACGGATCTTATTTTACAAAGATGTTTTCTGTTTGTACACGGTTCAGCTGTGATCTTTGGATCTCATCCAAAAACAGCTGAATGAATGAACTTAAATAACTTAAAGAAATTCTCCAGTCACTTCAAAGTGCGACACATCTTTTTACAGCTTCCCCTAAACAGTAAATGGACACCTGTGCCGCTTTTGAAGAGTGTAAAGGTTATTGCTGTACATAACAAAATAATAAACAAACCAGCAAATGAGGCTAACCCATTTCCTCATAACTTTCAGAGGTCCTTCTTGCAGTGACTCATTGACACCAAAGCTCATTTTAGTGGATGTCTGAAGTCAGTTTTCCTTAAGTTCTCAGGTGGACATGTTCTACTAAGTTGGACAAGTGTACTAAAACCAAAAATAGTTCTTTGTAAACTTTGTTTAAAAAAAAAAATACCACCTCGATTGATATTTTGTTATCTGATGCAATGTGTCTCATCTCATGCAGGTTCAAATACTACTTGGGGTTGACGGTATACTGCGGTGAAACGCGGTACTTACGTTCTGTGGCCATTGTGATGATGGTCTCACTGCTGCCCTGTTCTTCATCTTCACTCACTCCACCATTCTGCTCATACTGGTCCAGAAGCTCCTGAAGTGGAGGAGCTTTGGGAAGGAGCATCTTGACTGTATCCCTGCTGATGTTGGGGGCCTGTTCCAGACGCAGGATGCTCAGAATCTGAGACTTTATGGAGTGAAGACGCATCAGCTTGCTCTGCTGCCTGAACTTACAGGTCACGCACTGCCCGTTGTCTTCTCCAGATGTCACAAACGTTTGAGATGTTGTAGATGTTGTTGTTGTGCTCAGACTCTGACCGCGTGACCCCAACATGCTCCACAGACTCAGATAAAGAATAAAAAACATGGTTTCACGTCTTTGGAGATGTTTAGGCATTTGGGAGCGGATGGCACCTTGACACACTCAGAAACCAAACAGCACTGGACAGATGTTCAGAGTCTGAGGCTGTTTTATAACTGAGGTTCCCTGCTGTTAGATGTCTTACGATTGGTTGACTCTATAAGAACAAGTTCAGATAGGACAGAGATGGTCTGGAGCTTCACTGTGTTCTGAATGCCTTTGTAGGTTTTGGTAGATCTGTTCTGTTTTTTTTTTTAAATCCCTGGGAATTGAACCCGTGACCTTGGTGTTGCTAGCATTATGCTCTGTTAGTTACAAGGACATGCAACAAGACTAGTTGATGCAACTAACACTGATTTTGTAAAAGATAATATTTTTAAATGCTTAAAGCAATAATTATGTAGTTTAATGATATATTTGAAATAAATTGGCACATGTAGTTTATTTATTGATTTATGTATTTTAATTGAGATACTTAGTTGCTGATTAATTTATTAATTGATCCATTTATTATTTTATTTTGAGTAGTTGACCTTTCATACATATAAATAGATGTTTATATATGTGTATGTGTATATCTTGTATCTCATATATACATAATTGTTACTACTATTTGCCATATAAAGTCTGTATGTAATGTATAAAAAGATTTATACATTAAACATAAAGAAATCGAGTTATTCTTCTCAGATACTTGGATGGATGGATGCAATGGATGGATGACCATACCCATTTTTTTACATGATAAACCACGTTTACACTCATGAAGTTATGAAGAACTTCCAGCTCTGATGTTCTCATAACGGGAAACGTTGAGGTTCTTATGGTTAATGCAGTGGTCCGCCTGTACTGTGAGACTGCAGCTGTACCGCGGTACTTTGGGATAATGACTGGTGACATTATTGGTACAGCTGCTGAGCGAAGACAGATGTCTTCTGGATTCTCCATCTCTCTTTTCTCAGCAGTGCAGCATTTATAGAGGAATAAATAACAACAGATGACCTGGGTGACAGAATGGAATGAGATATATAGCTTTGGTGGGCCGGTCTGCTACAGTGCTACTTTCTGGTGGACTATTAAGACGGCTTAATAGTGAGTGTTTTGACTGTTTTGGTACATGAACTGACAGCCATGTGTAGGTTGATTATGCCAATATTTGCAATGGTGGGACATTGGGGCGAGCCTATTTGTTTATCTAACCAATGGCAAATGGGGTAGTGTTTTTGAAGCTTGTTTGAAAAGCTTTGTTTGCTGTTTTAGCGACTGAGATACCATGAATGATTCTGCCCTGTGTTGGAATGTTGGGTGGGCCAGCTGAGCCAAAATAAGACAAAAACCACAGCTCTCACTTTTAATTTATGCCAAGTTCAAACTTTTTCCACGTTTCAGGGAATATTTATGGGCGGATCAGAGACGGATTCAGAAATACAGAGTTTTGGTAAAGCCCTTGTGAATTACAGTTCTACTGTGATGTCACTTCCGGTGGTCTGCCATCTCCAGCACTAAGCTGGCGCTCTCTCTCGCTTCCTTCAACAGCACAGACACTCTGTCTTCAGTCTGAAACCATCAAACCACACAAATTGCACAAAAACACCATGATCACATGAAACTACTTCATATCACTAAATGTGTGGTTTCTATACGTTTTGAAAGGGTACAGAATTTCTGTTTGTTTGTGAGGTTACTCACAGCAGCCCTGAATGACGCATCTGTTAAGTCTTTCAGGTTGATGATGACATTGAAGTACGCTCCAAATGCCGCCGTTTCCAAAGCTTTAGCAGCAACCTGTACATCAGAGCAAGCATGCACTGAAATAAACAGCCTATGTCCCATAAACTAAGAGGTTCTTCGTCAGGCTGTATGGTTCCATAAAGAACATTTTTACATTTATGGAACCTTTTTGTTGCCAAAAAAGGTTCTTTGTAGTGGAAAAAGGTTCTACAGACTATAAAAAGGTAAAAAAGACATGGTTCTTTTAAGAACCTTTGAAAGGTTCTGTGGGGAACTGAAAATGGTTCTTTTAAGGCATTACTGTGAAGAACATTTTTAGCATTGTTATTTTAAGAGTAATCACCTAAAAGCCTAGTTTCATTGTCGAATGTGAAAAATTACTATCTTTAAATATATACTATCTATCTTAAATATATACATACATAAAAATGAAATATATAAACAAATATTTTATATATGTATACTATATATTATAAAATGTATAGAACATTAGTTCATAGTTAAAACAGTAAGCAGAAAACAGTAGACATTGTGTTCCTTTGGTGGATTTGTGGTTCTATTGAGGTGTTCCAGATTCACACCTGAATATCTGATTTGCAGGCTGTGTTTCCGTACTGCACCATGTCTTTGAGTGAAGGCCACAGTGTGTTTATCGTCTCTGCCAGGGAAAGCGGCACTTTCACTGCCTGTTTCAGCCCCTCCTGCATGGCCTCCTCTCGCCTGTACAAAAACACTCATTATTATTCACTCCCCAGAGCCTGTGTGGGCACAGTTCCCCTTTTAACTTGAATTTAAAATCGCTTCCACAGCTTCCAAGCCAGATGTGGGATTTTGTACATGCAAATAGTTGTAAACAGATTTCATCTGTAACTACATTTTACTGTGGAGCAGTGAGAAATACACAAAGCAGTTCAAAACAATTGTAAGCTGTATGGTTGTGTGTACGTTGTCAGTTAAACGTAAAAACGATAAATCTATGCCAGGTTGTTTTGTTTCTCCGTTTCTCTTGTTTTCTCTGTGACATCAATTCATACAAATCAAATAGCCCAAACTGGTTTAACATGATACAGAAAGTTCCTTAATGTTCCCGTGATGTTTGTTGTGTGCTGTGTGATGAATTTATAGCGTGACAACACATGCTTGGGTAAACAGTGTTGTACCTTTTCATTTCATCTGCTGTGCCTTTGGGCAATTTCAGGGCAGTCTGAAATGGACAAGAAGGGCAGGTATTACACCTCCTTTTAGAGAACAGTTACCAAATATTTTTCATCTTTCTGCACCATATGCAAAAGTGCACACTAGTAACAAGTGTGTATAGGCTATTGTTGTGATAGGGCTTTGTGTACCATGTAGCTACTAAAGGCGGCTGTATCCGCGTCCACTTTGAGCAATAAATCATTCATGGCTTTATGGAATGGAGGGATCAGTCTCCTCATCTCTGCATCCACAGACTCAAACTGTCTCTTTCCATATGTCATCTGACCGACCATGCAGCCCAGCGCTGCGCCCTGGCAATGAGAAAATAAATGATCATGAGATTTGTGTAATTGCTTTAATGAAGTGAATGTTAACACAATGCTATACAATCATAGTGAAGTCTTTTCTTATCATGTTTCATAATTAATAATTTGTGACATCTGATTGGTTGGCCTTTGTTACCATAGCAGCAATTGCCGCAGAAACAGAACCTCCACCAGGTGCCGCTGTTCTGGCCCCAACACTGTGGACAAACTTCTGCAGAGACAGAGATACAAGCTGACCGTTGTCCAGATTGGCCCGCACCATATACCTAAACTCGCCGTCAACAATCAGATAACAGCACATCTGTGAGACGTCACTGAGCAGCCAGTCAGAAAAGGTTTTCAAATGAATTTGTTGAACTCACTCTATGATTCTCTCTTTTGGAAGGAACGGCCCTAAAGAGTCGAGTCCTAGTTTGCTGATAACCTGGATAATAAAGGATTGAAATGAAAGATGGAACATTTGCTTTGCTATATTTGACCATGTGATTAAAACCCACCAATCGTATTTTATGCTCCTCCTCCACAACAAAGAGTTTTTCTTTTTGTATGTAGAAGTCAGCGCAGTCCAACATCGCCTTCAGTGGGATGAGACCCACTATCTGAGAACCAACCACTGGCAGATTCAGATTCTAAACGAGGAGAAACTGGATTCAGTGTGAATCTGATTTATGTTTTTTCCTAATTCAGATTACAGCATTAAAGGATTTGTCCTCTGATTCGGATTTAAACAAGAATTGTATTTTCATTCTCTTATTCTCAAGTCTCAGTTTAATTCCAGCCTAGTTCAAGTAGTGAAGCAACTGCAAATTAAAATCAGTTTGAATCCAGTGGCTGCTTTGCAGTGTAAATGCAAGAGAAAGTGATTAACTCACTTTTGCACCTCTACAGATTTCTTCATACACAGTGTGCATGGGCGTCAGCTCGAAGTCCAGGATGTTGATGGACACCTGAGCCAGGTTCGACTCCTCCAGATACCATCCCATACCCTGAACCTTTTTTAAAAGCCCGGGCTGCAGAATAAACATTCACACAGGCAAGATACTCATGTTAGTAAAGCACTGACACATTCTAGATCAAACAAAGCCTTTTGATGCTAATATTGATATCATGAACAAGTTCACATGGGTTGTCTAAAGGTTAAGGTTGGTTTAAAATTTGTAGTGGATTGTGTAACATACTTGATCTTTACCACGACCCTGTTCTCGTATATCCAGGGCAATTCTGTGAGCCTGTTCCTTTGTGCTCAGCAGGTTCACATTATAAGCAATGAGAAACTTTCGGGCGCCGGTAACCGTGGCCCCCCAGGAGGGAACAAAGGTGGCGGGGCCGTAGTCGGGGGCCCATTCAGTCTTTTTCAGCTGGGGAACAAAACCGTATAAACAGGTTACTTAATCTTTATCCATTACAGTGTAAATCTGGTGTGTAAATTTGGTGCTATGAGTGCTTGAGTGGTTTGTTCATTACTTTTTGAAATGTAAGACATTACTAGGCACAATTAATATCTGTCAGGTTTCACCTTGTCTGGTAATGCTTCATACTCCCCTGCACGCACTGAGGGAAGTGATCTTCTGCTCTCTTTTCTAGCCGCTTCTCCATAGAGATAGACTGAGAGAGAGAGGTCAGTAAAGCAACTATTATAGCCAAATCACAGCAAATCATCTTTCTTTGCTCATCTTTAACTGTAATTCATCTTATCATCAAATCTGCCTGAAAACCTGGTACGTGCAGCATATCAGACAGCCTCTGCGCAAACTCGTTTGCGCACCGTGTGCACTCCTGCATGGTGACGTTTTGCACCGGTACGAAGGGACAGACGTCCATCGCACCCGTCCGAGGATGCGCACCTTTAAAAAAACATCAAATCAAAGTCATTCTGGCTGGATAATCTCAGTTTTGCATGAGATCTGGATGTATGGCATCGTACCAGAGTGTTTGCTCATGTCGATGAGTTTGAACGCCACCCTCGCCGCATTCAGTGCGCCCTCGATGACCGCCTCCGGCGAGCCCACAAACGTGTACACGGTTCTGTTCGTGGACGACCCTGGATCGACATCCAGCAAGCTGCAGCCATCCGTGGAGGAGATGGCATCAGATATTGCGTCAATTACCTGGGTCAAAATATAAGCCATGTCTTCCCATATTTTCCCATATTGACTGAAATGTGTGCAATGTACTTTCTCAGCTCATGCAAATATGTGACTTTATCATCTGTCAACAGGAAGTTTCCTCTGCTATTCTTTGGGTCACTCATTTCTCTCTTTTTCTTACCTCCTTGTTACGCCCCTCCGAGAAATTGGGTACGCACTCCACCAGCTTGGCCATGGCAGTAACAGACCAGTGGCTTTCCTCACACACCCGTCTGGACTCCCGTTTCTCCTATAAATGTCTCCTCTAGAATAATTAACCAGCCCTCTGGACTGAATCTAGGTCAGTCAGTAATGATTCTCTCACTGTCACAGATAACCATTCAGACTCCCGGTTTTTGGGGAGGGTTTCGGAAGATCAGACTTTTTGGGAAACCGTCCCAGAACTGAAGTTGACTGGCAGATATACAGGCTATAGAAATCAGAAACTTTTGTTCGTGTGTTCCATAACTGTGAACAAAAAGATAAAGATATTTAGTCTTTAAAACTTTGGGTCAACATGTACCAACATCCTTCAGCACAAATACAAACAGCACTCGATAAGACAGTTTAATAAACAACTCTTGAAAACTTTCCAAACAATTGCATAACACTCAAAACAGAATGTGAAGTTAATAAATGATCCAGCCAGGGGCCAAAGAGCTGAAGGATGGGGGCCAACCAGACCCCCCACCCCCCAGGATTAGACACAAATAGGCAAACAGCCATTATGCAACACTGAGATGCCCAAAGCTCAAAGAAAACTGTTGCTCATATACAGTAGATTAAAATCAGCAGAATAATGGAGCTATTCAATAAAGACTGAAAGTACAAACAGCTGGCAGATGCAACTGAAGTCCCCTTAAGCAAGGTACCTAACCCCCGATTGTCCCCGGGTGTGACTGATGCCCACTGCTCCAGTGTGTGTGTGTTCACACCAGTGATAGATAAATGCAGAGGTCACATTTCAGTAATGGGTTACCATATCTGACAAATATGTCGCTTCCTCTTAAATTCTGAGTGACAATCAATAACATGAAGTTTGCCTATTAAAACAGGGTCTCATTTCTTTCAGAATTAAGCCACAGATCAGATCAGTATAATGTGTAACACAGAAAATCAGCAGGACTGTTAAAGTTTGATCTGTGTGTTTTAAACTGTATTATTTATACTTTCTGTTAACCTTTAATGTTGTTTTCATGTTATATTTTATTTGGCAAAGATGCTGCAGTCAGGTTTCTTATTAGTGAAGTCTGTAGGGGGCAGTAGCGATAACTAATCTGACCCGCCTGCAGGTCAAGCAGAGAAGAAGAACACACCGGAAGTGCACCGCGGGGCGACGCAGGAGCGGAAGGCGCTTGTTTTCTCTCATGTAAATAATTTAATTAATTAATTTATTTGTGCTTTTTTACTGCTGCTCAAGTTTACTCTGGATAACGTAGTAAAGTGATAGAGAGGATGCTGGCTACAGGAGCGGTGAGTTTGACAACGTTTATGTTTTATTTCGCTTGTTTGTGTGAGCCGAGGCCCGTCGGGGCTAACGGCTAAAGCTAACGCAGTCAGTTACTATGGTGATGTATTAAAACTTATTTAAGGGTTAGTTTAAGTCTTATGTTGTTACGTACATTATTTGTGTGCAGCTAGCTACGAGAGGCTGTTTTTGAAAGGAGGAGTTTTGTTAAGTTTTAACTAGTCCCCTGTGTAAACAGCATTAGTTGGAATAGTTAGAAATGTCTATGAAAAGTTATGCTACCTTAAATGAAACGATTATAAAGCTGATCAGATCTATAAAGCTGATCAGCAGATCTTAAGCAAACGGCCTCATATAAAGTCAGCAGCTCTCGGGGTTTTGTATTCCTGCAGATATGCAAATAAAATGATTCTTTGCATTGTTATTGTATTAGTGGTAAAAGTAATAGTTTTATTAAAGTCAATAGAATAAATGAATATTTATATAAACAGCTATTTCTTCTAATAGTTGTTATTTTAACTGTTTAGTCTCTTACACAAAAGCACATTGTTTTGTAACATTAGCACTAAGGTTCCTCATTGTTCTGTGTCATCTCTCTCTTCAGTCTGTAAGCACAGCAGGACTGGCGCAGGTGGACCGAGAGAAGATCTATCAGTGGATCAATGAGCTGTCCAGTCCAGAGACGCGAGAGAATGCCCTGCTGGAGCTCAGCAAGAAGAGGGAGTCTGTGAGCGACCTGGCACCCATGCTCTGGCACTCTTGTGGCACTATAGCAGCTCTCCTGCAGGTGCGTGTCTGTGATGACTTTAAAGAAACTTCTAGTGAATCAGCTGCATCATTCCTGTGACATGATGGTTGTGTGGTAGACTGAAATCAAGAAAGCAAACCACAATTCTGGACCAGTACACACACTGTATAAATTATTTTATATTCTTTTATTATATGCCATATTTATTTTATTACATATTTTGCAATATTGTACATTGTTTTATCACAATATTGTACAATAATGTTGTTGATGTTTATTGATGCACAGTTTGTAAATTTACAAGTATTGACCACACAAGCGTATGGTTTTGTTATTATGTTTGTTTACTGTTTGCCTTTGTTGTGCAGGAGATTGTGAATATTTACCCATCCATTAACCCCCCGACACTGACAGCTCACCAGTCTAACCGAGTGTGTAATGCTTTAGCCCTGCTGCAGTGTGTGGCTTCGCACATAGAGACACGGTAACTCACTTCCTGCTCATACAGGAAATGGCTTTTAGAGGCACATCAATCCTGATATTATCCCCTAATTTTCTCCATTTCCTCCACAGCTCTGCTTTCCTGGCAGCTCACATCCCCCTGTTTCTATATCCTTTCCTACACACGGTCAGTAAGACCCGACCCTTCGAATACCTGCGGCTCACGAGTCTCGGCGTTATCGGTAAGGAATCTGATTAAACCAAGAACACAGCGCATTCTGTTTTGTTCGGAAAAGTGAACTGAAGTCTTTGTTTTTGTAGGAGCACTGGTGAAAACAGATGAACAGGAAGTGATCAACTTTCTGTTGACCACGGAAATCATACCCCTCTGTCTGCGCATCATGGAGTCGGGCAGCGAGCTGTCGAAGACGGTACGACTTTTTAAACTGTTAAAAGATTTTTGTAGTGCTACTTTGTGTTCTTGTAGAATAACCTGAATGGATTGTGTTTTATTGGATAAATATAAATGGAATACTTTGTATAATCTGTTATTTGTATTAATCTGTTCAATGTATTTTTTAGGTGGCCACATTCATCCTTCAGAAGATCCTCTTGGACGACACAGGTCTCGCTTATATCTGCCAGACTTACGAACGCTTTTCACACGTCGCCATGATACTGGTGATTAAACATTATTTGCACTTCACTTCAGGTAGAAAAATTAGACTTGAGAGGTTATAAAGTCAGTCTCTCTTCTGATTGGCTGTCTGTCTGAAGTTCTGCAGGTTTGATTGACTGCTGGCTGTCTTGTATAAACTTTTTAAGGGCTGTAGTGTGTTTTTTGCTCTTGTAGGGCAAAATGGTTCTTCAGCTGTCTAAGGAGCCCTCTGCCCGTCTGCTGAAACATGTCGTGCGCTGTTACTTACGACTGTCTGACAACTCCAGGTATTTCCATACCTGAACACTTAATAATCTACTCTGTTTACTCTTAACACATTAGCCAAAGAAAAACTGCTCATTGTTCTTGTTTCTCCCATAATTTGTTTTTTTATCCAACATCTTTGACTAAACCTCACTGCCTCCATTTTAGTGGAGAAGTGGACTCACTTTCTGTCCTTTCTTTAAGTCTAGACCCTTTTTAGCATATAGGGGGTGTGGTTACCATAAAGTAGGACCAATCTGTACTTTAACTGACTCTGTTTCTTTTTGTCTCTCAGGGCAAGAGAAGCTCTTCGTCAGTGCCTGCCTGACCAGCTAAAGGACACCACTTTCGCACAAGTTCTTAAAGACGACTCCACCACCAAACGTTGGCTCGCCCAGCTGGTCAAAAACCTCCAGGAGGGGCAAGTCACAGACCCCCGGGGCATCCCGTTGCCCCCTCAATAAACCCACACGCATGCACACACACCATGCTTGCACTCATCCAAGCACCTCCAGGATGACTAGGACACAAACCTTCCCAGAATCCCACCATCCAGTAAAACACACAGTGTTTACATACATGGGCACTTAATGTTTTTTGCCAAGAAGTTTTAGAAACGGTGCTCAACTTTCACGGTTTGTTTTTTGACTTTTGGACTCTGTGAGGCTGAGAGGAGTCAGCCTTTCGCATCATCAGTTTGGTTTTGTTGTTTTTGTCTCAACGTTTTTGATGAAATCAAGAGGAGTTCAAAGATTTATTTCTGTCTGTGTGTTTTCCTTGCAAAACAAAAGGAAATGTGTATGTAATTTTGAAAGCTGTAAAATAAACAGTGTCATGCCATTTTAAATGTGAAGTCGCCGATCACTGTGCTGCTTTAATCGGTGTTGGGGATGTTATGTTATTGTATACTGTTTATATATTATTTTTTAAAATGTATCAGGCAGTATACAGTGAGCAAAACGTAAGTATATGTCTGAACAGCCAGCCTATGCCTTGTGTATTGATCTCTGCAGCTACATTTGCTGCCACCAGCAGGCTGTTAGTGGTACTGCAAAAACAAACTACAAAGCAGCTATAATAAAATAAAGGCATAAGTTTTAAATATAAAAATGTCATTTCAGCCTTTGAAATTGTGTAAAATCAGTAAGACGCAACCTGTGATACAATCAGCTGTTTTATTCCTGCACAGTATAAATGTTCATATAAAGTTTCATATCGACTGATCATAATTCTGTCCACTGATTGGCCAGTTCGGTCTGGTTGCTAATCAGCACTGTGTAATAAACGTATCTGATAGGTCGTTAAACAGCAGGAGAGAGTTTCATTGAGGCAATGTCTGTAATGGAAAGTGTGTGTGTGTGTCTGGAAACACTCCAGGTGTTGACTGGATGGTATAGGCTCAGGCAGGGACCCCCTTTTTAAAGGCGACCGGTGCCGTGTGTAAGTCGAGCTCAGAAACCAAACTCTCCCGTGTTTTATTCATGAAGAGAAACATGAGCAAGAAACAGAGGAAGAATTCCTAATGGACGATGAAGCCAAACAGAAGCCAAATTAAGTGGCGAGACCCCCAGCTAGTTATAGTTTTGATTTGGACTCCTGTTGTTTCTGTAAATGTTTATTTTTATCTTCACAATTGTTGTCATTAACAAAAAGATACATAAACAGTCTTAGATGTTTTAATCCTTCAAATGTGATGTTTAAAAAAACAATCCAATAAAAAATATTTCCACTATAAAATTATTATCTATAAATCATATTTCTTGGTTTGCCTCATCTCGCAATTTAACCGTTTTGAAATGTTAAATATCCGCTAATCGTAATCCGATCTATGTATCTGGGGTCACCAATGAAGGGCCCCAATGACAGAGGCCAAGCGCAGACAATTGACTCTTAAGCTGTGCTCCACAAACATGCATCAAACTCCCTCACATGTCTGATGTATGGCTGTCAACATGCCATAAAGATATTTTATGAGATAGTTTATGATTTACGGTCGTATATCAGGTTGATAATGTAATTTTCTAAAGGGAACACTTTGTATTAAAGCAGATAATGTTAGCACTATATTATCACTGTGATGTCACTTATCTTATTGCGCAATATAATATGTATACACTTACGATAAAATGGCTTAATCACTTTTTTGAGTTTTTCAGTGTTGTTTGGGCAAAAACAAAACCCAAAACATCTAAACCGTGCATAGCAACACCCTGGAAACCACCCACAATGTTTTAGCATCATGGCTGCGACCTTTACACATGCATACAGCACTTAAATCTAGTCATAATCGTTCTCTGCACCAAGACACAGTGACAACATAGCCAAGTCATTTGGGCTTTTGGGTTTTTTGTAACAACTCAGTAATATAGTATATAATAGTTGGTATAGTATATAATAGTTGGCGCAAAAATGTTGTTTTACATCTCAATCTGTTTATTCAGTGCTGGTAAAACCTACGATGTCACACCACAGGAATGCAACACTCAAGTCCGAAATGTTACATAATCCTCAGGATTGTATTTCCTCCTCAAAGCTGGCAAACCCTGCTTTTATCTGCGCAGAGAGAGACGACACGAAGCAGTCGAAGGAGAAGAGAGACGAGAAAGAGATCAAGATAGGAAGTGTGTTTTGAGGAGAACAGGGGACGGGGTCCTTCTGTCAACACAGTGTGTGAGTGTGTGTGTGGATCTGTGGGTGTGTTTTGCGGTGCGTCACAGGGGAGGTGTGTTGTGGTTCGATCAGCTGTAAGATGTGGACAGTCAGTTCGACTCTACAGCAGAAAGGGCCACATGACTCTGGCTTCTCCTGAGTTGTGCTTCTCTTAAAATCTCAAACACAGATCCGGCTATGAGCCTGCAGCTGGTGAGTACAGAGACGTGTCGTACAAAGATACTCCGTTATTGAACTTTATGACCAGAATTTCATCTGTTCTGTTTGGGGCCTGTTTTTGGATGTTTGTTTAGTTTCATCTTAGTTATTATTACATTTAAGTTTAAAGCTTTAAAGATGCATGTAAATGTAAAAATAAATAAGAATAATTTAGTTTCCATTTACACCGTTGTTTTGTATGCTGTTTAGATTGTGGACATCATTGTGTTTTAGCCCTGAGTTACTCAAAGCCTTTTATGCTTCTCTGGTCATTTTGTGCTTGTAACACTTGTTGTCTGTTTTTCTGTACATTTAACAAACATTCTGTTGTTGTTGTTGACATTGTTTTCTTTGTTCGTAATTATATACAAATGCCTTTTATAAAAATGCCCTTTTAATTTAACTAATAGCAAGAACTGGTTAGTGTTGTTGGTCGTTCTGACCGCCATGTTTGAGACTCACCTCATGTGAAACCTGTGTCTCCATGGCAACAATGGTCAGACCTTACAACACGTCTTTTAACGTTCACACAGAGACTTAACTATGTTTTGACCAATTGTCAGTGTTTTTGATATTGTAACACACCACTAGTTCTGTGAGTGTGGTTAAGCTTTGGTAAATTCACTTGTGTTTATATTTACAGTATTTTATTCATGCACACAGTAATGCAGTTTTCACGTCACATTTGTTTCTTTATCTCTTTGTGTGGACAGTCTTTGTGTGAGTTTGCATGACTGTGCAGTATTAGAGGTGAGCTGCAGGTTGGGTTTACAAAGAACAGATCAGTTGTAATGCTAAACGGCTTAAGAGAACCAGTCTACTGTCCACCCCTGTATTAAAATCACTCATCCAGGGGTTCTGCAGTAACAGCAGATAAGACTTGTAAGGGGTGGCATTGTGAATGAAAATGAATTGCATTTTAGGTGAGACATCGGTGTTATATTTCTGTGCATTACTGACTGAATCGAAACTACGAAAAATATCCCTATAAACTTAACTGTGACATCTTGATAATGTGTAAGTTAATTATAATTTAATCTTAATATATGTTATAATTTGTGTACTTCTTCAATAATTGTAACCACAGTTATAACACATAATAATAGTAATATGCAACGTTTTGTGTTGTTAATTATTTTAGACTTTGATTTTCTTTTAAACTTCTCGTTTAAACAATGTCATTGAATTCTTTATGTGAAGTGTGACTTTCATTTCTTTTTTTTTTAAATAGCAGATGCCTCAAAAATGACAGAACAGCAGATGGCTTCTACTGAAAGGAGCCTGCGTAAGTTTTGTATTTATATTATTATTCTATATTAAAACTGTGGAAAAATTTACTGCTGTCAGTTTTTATATTTGTAACGTTTATTTGGTTAATGTTATAACATAATGTTTGCGCATAGTTCACGGTTTGTAAATGGCCGTACAAAATAAGGACCCACTATCTGGTCATGAGGTTGGGGGGTGCTTCATGTTGCTTATGTTGATGTGATGCGTTGGGAATCTGGGTCAGATATGTTACTTGTCGTCTGACCCCTCCTCTTCTCCCATTCTGTCTGGCTGATCAGGTATCCGAGCTGATGACGACCTGAAGTCAATGATCGTGGGTACGGTGATGAGAAAAATCAAATCTCGCACGTGGAAGAAGCAGCGTTACTTCAGGCTGCAGGAAGACTGCATGACCATCTGGTACAAAAGCAAAAAAGCAGGAAATGCTCACTCCACCTGTAAGTAGCCAGAAGTACCCCAGATACACCTTCTAGACCAGCAGTGGGCAAAACTGGCCCCAGTAATCCACTGTCAGGCAGAGTTTATCAAAAGCACCTGAACAGGCTAACCAAGGCCTCCAGGATTACTAGAAAACTAGAGAGTTTGATTTGAGTTAGAGCTACACTCTGCAGGACATTGGATCAAGTAGATGCTTTGGATTCAAGAGTTTGTTAAATTCTTAAATGTAAATGTAGTAATGTAGTAGACAAAACAACATTTCTCTGGAAGTCAGCTTTATTTAAAATCAGTCTGGGATGTCAACAAATTCATGTTGAATTACTAGGAGCAGTGTCAGAGATTGACATTGAGACATTTTCAGACATACATTTTAGGTTAGGTCTTTATCTGAATATGAACTTTAATGGGTAGTCTTGGTTTGGTCTTTGGTTTATAGTCATTATAATGAGTTTTACTGAAGTACAATCAAAACTGAATGTCCCCTTGTAGATGGCTGGGTAAATGTATATTTGTGTTTGTAGTTTCTGTGAGTGACGTGGAGGCTGTACGAGAAGGGCACCAATCAGAAGTTCTTCTCAGCATCGCTGACGAGTTCCCACCCGACCGTTGCTTCACCCTGGTGTTCCGTGGTCGCCGTGGTAACCTGGACCTGGTGGCTGAATCAGCCGAAGAGGCTCAATCTTGGATTAAAGGGATACGCAAACTCATCGATAACCTGGAGAACATGGGGCAGAGAGAGAAACTAGACCAGTATCCTTTACCGTGTCTGTTTATCTACCGGTCTATCATTCCTCTCTCTGTCTATCTTACAGGTTTCACACATTGCAGAATAACCAGCATATACATGGATAACAGTACTTTATGTCTGATATCAATATGAAAATTGCCCCCCTATTTTGCTTGTAAATGTTGTTTAACTAATAAAGACATCTTCCTTTCCTGATGGCCCTGGAATAACATTCCTGTCAATCAATTATAAGCCTAAACCCATTCTTAAGATTAAACCAAGCCCTTATTTCTAACCCAGGTGTTACAGTCTAACCCTGAAATCTGATTGATTGAGGGCTACCAAAGATTTTGCTCTAGGAATATGCCCTACTTGGCTAAATTACATTAAATTTAGCCCATAAATTTAGCCCAATTAAAGGGAACCAATTGGTAAATCACATTAATTGAGTCAATGTTTCGTCCAAGTAGAAGGTTTTCTCTTAAAGGCTGCTTTCAGATGGATATGTGATTGGTTTAAAAAAGCAGACAAAAACAGGGATGGACAGATGAATTTTAAGGAGGTCAGAGATCTGTTGAAGATGATGAATGTGGACATGAATGAGCATCACGCGCTGCGTCTCTTCACGGTAACAGCAACTACAATTCTACTGTTGTACCCATTCGTAGGTTGATGTTGCTTCAGTTTAGTGATGGTTTTTCCTTGAGTACTTGGTTATTGGTTTTGAAATCTCAGCTGATCTTATTAGATGTCACGTCGTATTTTTAACCCATTTATGCTTTATGTAACTGTTTTTTTGTGTTCTGCAGATGGCAGACAAGTCCCAGTCTGGTACACTCGAGGATGACGAGTTTGTGCTGTTCTACAAGATGTTAACTCAGCGAGAAGACATCCTGCAAGTGTTTCAGGAATATTCAGCAGACGGGCAGAAGCTCACACTCCAAGATCTGGAAGACTTCCTGCGAGAGGAACAGCTACACGAAGATAACGTTCATCAGTATGCCCTCGAACTCATTGAGCGCTATGAACCATCTGACACAGGTAGCTATATTCGGACTAAAGCCTAGCTAACGTAGTTGTACTTTACACACTCATATTTAGAGTTCTTTGCACCATTGAATTTTTTTTTCTCTTCTTGCCTTTCCATGACTCCATTCCTATAGCTAAGATGTTACATGTAATGACAATCGATGGTTTCCTGATATACCTGAGCTCGCTGGAGGGCTCCATCTTCAATCCCGCCCTGGTGGAACTCTACCAGGACATGACTCAACCTCTTTGCCATTACTTCATATCTTCTTCTCATAACACGTACCTTCTGGAGGACCAGATCAGAGGACAGAGCAGTGTGGAAGGCTACATACGGTACACTTTTTGGATATATCAATGTGCAGACCATTGGAAACAGCAAATCACGTGTTCAATCCTTGTCCATTGTATCACAGAAACATTTTATAACCCATAAAACCACAAAAGTGGTTTTATGGGTTATAAAACCAGCATGCTCAACCCCTGTATGAAAGTTACAGATGGTTTAGCTCCTGAAGTGTTTATTTATTTGAACTGTGGTGAACGTGTTTCAGAGCACTCAAACGTGGCTGTCGGTGTGTGGAGGTGGACTGTTGGGATGGACCAAACGGGGAACCGATTGTCTATCATGGTCACACATTCACCTCCAAGATCATCTTCAAGGATGTGGTCTCTGTGCTGGGCAACTATGCCTTTAAAGTATGTCATGAACTCGAGGCTTTGCTTAACTGACCCCTTTCTTTCATTCTTTTTTGAAATTATGGTATGGTACACAGTATTTTTTTGGTATTTCAAAAATGACCATGGTACATGTCCAAAATACCATGCCAGTATAATCGTACAATCACAGTCCTTTTTAAGTTACATTCTAAAAACCAATGTGTTTGCATATAGTGCAGCAATTGTATTGGAAAATATACTACAGTACTGAATGATTACAATCATATACTATACTGTCATGTGTCTTTCTTTTTTTAAATTGGGTTAGTGTTGTTTAGGGTTACAGATTGGTCCGGGCTGACTTCGATTCAGGGCACCATGCCCTTTCTTTTAGGGTGTGTAAAGTGATCTGGGGCAGTCGACCCCTGCCATTAGCTGCTGTTGTATGTCGAGTATTCCATTTCACTCCATCATTTATTCACACGCTCACACACTCTCTCTCTGCTCTGTAGACATCACAGTACCCTGTCATCCTGTCCATTGAGAACCACTGCAGTGTGGAGCAGCAGAAAGTCATGGCCCAACACCTCACCCAGATCCTGGGAGACCAGTTGCTGAGAAGCACTTTAGATGGAAAGATTCCAGCCAGCCTACCGTCTCCAGAGGTGAGCGTGGGTCCATACGATCAGTTTAACAAGCACTTAATGAGTTCAATTAACAAGTCATCTTGGAATTCTTAATGAGCAGCAATTTTTTCTCTAGTCATTACTCTTGAAGGGTCTGTACCAAAGATCTTAAAATTTCTACCCAGAAGTGTATGTATCAGAGTTCAGAGTATGATGACCTCTCCAGGATACACTCACTTTCTCCATCAGTTCACCTGGACAGCAGCCATATGATCTATGACCATGCTGAATTATTAAAGCAAACAATAATACCCCCTGTATTCAACCCTGCTGAAAAGACCAGCTTAGTCCTGAATGAATTTCCAAACTGGCTCAAACTGTTAGTTAGTGATAGTCTAGCTTCGTGAAACTAACCTGGTGAAGCTGGTTCACCAGTACGTCATTCTGGCTGACCATGGAAGTGTTGCTGGTTAGGATAGTTAAATGTGTTATGAGAAGTGACCAACTATGCTAGTCTTTGCAGTATCACTAGACACACTATATGAAAGCAGGTTCCAGAACATTCTTGGTTTGCATCCATTCAAAATGGATGTTACACATTCATATTAATCACGTGTTTCGTCAGAACTTTCTCTAGTGTGTAAGGGTCAAAATATATTAGTCAATATTTCTTCAGTGTCAAAACGTTTTACTATTTATTAGTTCTGCTGGTAAACGACTTTCATTAGTGGCTGTAGGTGGATGTAATTCTATATTTGTATGTCTTTAGGATCTGAAAGGAAAGATTTTGTTAAAAGGAAAGAAGATAGAAGGACTAGAGGATAGAGTGAATGGAATGGTGGATGATCCTTTGACAGGAGAGGTGAGCGACGAAGAGGATGCCACTGAAATTGATGATGAGCACCATCGCAACAACAG
Organism: Chromobotia macracanthus; assembly: GCA_036877525.1. NCBI lineage: Eukaryota > Metazoa > Chordata > Actinopteri > Cypriniformes > Botiidae > Chromobotia > Chromobotia macracanthus. Next base: position 1,964,228 of record JAZGTH010000071.1, on the reverse strand, counting down.
CATACGGCATAGAAGCAAGGTACTGTGATATTTCAGTTCATCCCAAAAGTGTTAAGTGGGAACGGGTTTGGATTTGTTACATTGCATGTACACATACATGGCATACACCATGTAGTGTACCTCCAGATAGAGAGGAGAGTACAATTTCTTACTTCAACAATTTGGTCAGGTCCCAGCTGGTTGTAAAATATTAAACATCGGTCTTGTCTCACTGACAGTCTATCGAGTCTTCATCAGAGCTCTGAGGTGCTGAGCCCTCAAGCAACAGTTTCGCTCTACTTGCCACGACTTCAACCGCAAGATTTAAATCTACTTACATAACACACCCGTCCAACATGCTTCTTTTGTTTCAACGTTCGTGGAAAGTTCCAAATGTGGATAGATGTGTTCAAGTGTTCCAACTCCAGGTTCACCTGAACCAGACTCGCTTTCCCACGTAAGGTAGCCAAATATTTTGGCAGGCCAGAAACACTTGACGTCTACTAGAAATGTTTGCATTGGGCAAAGCGCTTATGAAAGATGGATGGGCTGAAACTGAATGAGTGTAAGAGAAGAAAAAGAAAGAGCAATCTGCTATCAGAGATGTATGAACAATTGGGCATTGTGCAAGTTTGTAAAAGGGAAGTTTAATCTGTTAGATATGTTAGATTGTGTATTCATAAAAGGATATCTCAAGGATGAGACAGATAGAGAAAAGATAGGAAAGAAACAAAGTATCTTCTGTTGTCTTCTGCCATGTGATAGGCACCCTTGTGCACAAGCTGGCACAGCTGTTACCATGCGACACTTGATTCTTTGAACTCTGGTTAGCTGCAGTCAGGGATCACCCTTCTTGGCTTCCAAGATACAGTCATCTCATTGACTCTTCAACTGGAAAAATTTGGCATGAAATGTTTAGCTTTTAATTTGCACTGCTTATTAGGCTCATCATGTTATTAAAGCTAATGACTAAATCTTTATCTAGACAACATTACAATAGGGATAGTGCCAGTATTTGGGTACTGTATTTGCTAGTTAGAGGATTAAACCTTGTTGCGTGTAAACCAACTGACAGTCTGCATCTAGGATACACCACTTAAGCAAGTGGAATATCATGTTAAGAAGGCACAGTAGGTTGGCCAAATGCAGCAGATGGAAGTGTAAGATGAAGCCAGGTGGATACGTGGCCTCATTATCCAAGGGTCGTCTGTCTCAGCACAGTTTAAGTAGCCCTGGGTTCAATGGTTTGAGTAACTGAACTAAATGTTTGCAGTGAAACCACATTGTACAACCTAGTTAGCACCTATTTCAAAGCATTGTTGGTATGTTTTTTGATTGGTCTCCGAATTCAGGGTTGTCCTCTGCAGACATTCCACTCAGTTCCGTTAGTTTAACCAGTCTGCCAGCCTGGCCAAGTTGGGGTTTAGCAGGTTTAGGTGGTCAGTCAGCTGGTGTCCAAGACTGACCAGCTAAGCAGTGCCTAAAACACCTTCAAACTCAAAGCAGACTAAGTAAAACCAGCAAAACAACTTAATCACCTGTCTGGTTTTTGTACTTTTTGCAGCAAGGGATGACAGTGAGGACTGTTTTTGTTCCGTTTAGAAATCCAAGCAACGTCTGTCTAAGGAGCTGTCCGACTGTGTGGTTTACTGCAAGAGTGTCCACTTTAGCGGCTTTAAACATTCACGGATTCCCTCCAAGTTTTACGAGGTCTCTTCCTTCACTGAGTCCAAAGCCCGGAAACATATACGGGAGGCAGGTAGGGGAAATGTGATTCTGACAGCTCATAAAAGCTCATCAATTATTTTCAGAGAATTATATTGAATTACTGTGCTCTTCACTGTACCCCAGGAGCAGAGTTTGTCCTTCATAATGCCCGTCAGTTGAGTCGGGTGTACCCCAGCGGCCTGAGGACTGACTCATCAAACTTCAATCCGCAGGAGATGTGGAATGGAGGGTGCCAAATTGGTCAGTCTGCCTGAGACTACTTGAGGGGGTTTAGTTATCCATGAGATGCTAGTTCAGCTATTTACCCGCATAGGGTTTCTTAAGAGCTTTAAACCTGGTTAAAAAATTGCCTAAACTAGGTTGTAGGTGTCCACCAGGCTGGTTTCCACAGGTCAGGCTGAATGGTTTTAAAGAGGTTTTTGATATCTGTCCACTTGCCAGTCTTAGAAACTAGCTGACCGACCAGCTAACACCATGTTTGGTCAGACTGGGAGACGATTTTATCAGTAGGCAAAGAATTTCACAATATTGTCACTTGTTAAACATTGTTAGCAAGTGTAGTTAGTAACAGGTCATCAAAAGCATAATAGTTAGCATAATTAAGATGTGATTGCAAGTTAGCTACAACATGCACATCCTCAATGTTTTATGCATTAGAACTTTTCTATTTAGAAATGAGTTTTTATGCTGAAACTTTGCTGCTCGATACAAGCTGTGGTAAATATTGCTTAGTAACACACCATTGCGTCCCATTTCTTATCTATGCTTATTGATTCCGCTCGTCTCTTTTTCTGTCTCAGTTGCTCTAAACTTTCAGACTGCAGGGGTGGAGATGGATCTAAATGATGGTTTGTTCAGTCAGAACGGCCGATGTGGCTACGTGCTGAAACCGGCGTTCATGCATAACACTGAAAAGAGGTTTGACCCAGAAAACCCACGAGACGGGTACCAACCGCTCAGCTTGTCCATACAGGTACAAGAAGACTTGAATCACAAGCATGTGCTGACCTTCTGTATCATTTGTATACAGGATATGTGCATATTTTGTGTCTCTGTCTCAGATCATCAGCGGCCAGCAGCTTCCCAAAGTTAATATCAAGGAGGGCTCAATTGTTGACCCACTCGTTCGGGTGGAAATTCATGGCATACCACTGGACCAGGCAAAGCAGGAAACCAGATACATAGACAACAACGGTCAGTTAAAACGTATAGGAGTTAAGTCTAGACTGAGAAAGTCTAGACGCAGTTAAAACGGAGATCTAGTTGCATTCAAGACAACCAAACGAACTTCAGCTCTTCAGTGTTAACGAACGAACGTGTATTTGAAAAATGTCAGTGTAAAACTAGTGAGGTCGCTGCGAAGAGTTTGGTATTTTAACTAACAACATGGCTAATTTAACACATAAGCTAAGCAGACATAATTTATCTTCACTGAGTTTATTTATCATATACAATTTAGTTTATTTTTACTAATCTATGGGATGCTAGGTTAGCGCTTAGCTAAGCAAGTGTATATGCTTTTATACACTTTTTTTTTTTTTTTTTTTTTTTTACAAAAATTGTATGTATAATCTGTATCTCTACAGGTTTTAATCCAGTGTGGTACGACACCCTGCAGTTTAACATCCACGTACCTGAGCTCGCTCTGGTGAGGTTTGTTGTGGAAGACTATGATAAAACGTCAAAGAACGACTTTGTGGGCCAGTTTACGCTGCCCTTCACCTGCATTCAGCCAGGTGCGTCGCATTCCTACCCAAATGCACCGAAAATTCATTTTGCATTAAACTGCTTTCAGTACCAAGCATCTGTCTTTTCTTCTCTGCAGGATATCGTCACATCCATCTGCTTTCTAAAGACGGCACTAGCATTCCTCCCGCCTCGCTGTTCGTTCATACCCGGATTACTAAAGTAACATGATGTGAATTTACCTTGTTTTAAACGTGTCTTAAAGTCACACACGCACACAATATTGCAAAACAAAAATACAACAATATCAAGTCTTCCCAGTGTGCAGTCACTTATTTACAGAAGAAATAGTTTAAATTTAATGAAACTGTATAAAAATTATATAGTTACAACATTACAAAGTTAAATTTGTGTTTCTGATTTAGTTGAATAACCTCTTTGCCAAATTGTTATTTAACGACTTTAAATGTTTATTATTAATATTTGTGTGAGTGCAGTTAGAGGAGCTAAAGTATATCTTAGCATTACTACTACTACTACGAGAGTCTGTACAGGTTGTATTTTAACCTAAAATCATTCTAGCCTAAAATTCTCCTTTTAATTTTGGTGTGAAATATGACCTGCATGTGTCTTCATTCACAAATCTTTTATGATACAAGGCAATTTTGTATCTTGTATGTATTTCAGGATTATTTTGAAATCTTAACAGATAATAATAACTAATGATAATCAATTACTAATACAGTTTATTTAATAATAAATGAAATAACAATTTGGCTTGTTTGTCATATTAGTATTAGATTCAGTCTTAGTTTTTGGTTGTTTAGTACTGATCCTGAATGATTTCAGAATGGATGTAGAAGGATTTCAGCTTTCAAATGTTTCTCTGCCCTCAGCCAACCCTCAAACATTTATGGAGGGTGCGATATGAAATAAGAGCTTTATTTCAAAAGCGGTTACAGTGCTGTGTGGGCTGTATGTGTGTTTAAAATGAGGGAAAGAGATAATGAAGACATCAAGGTTGAGTTACAATCATACTGTGGCCCGGAAGTACCTCAAGTCCCCCGACTCAGTTACACAGAGACCCCGAAAGAGGGAAAATTGACCCCGTCTGTTCCCACCCCCACCTACCTCATACACCACTGTACATGTACTGTAACAAAATACACAATATTCAGTGCATCACCAGTTACCTAGCACAGGCTGCTGTGTTTTCCAGAGGACTTGAAATGGATTAATCTGATTCAATGTCTGATCTAGACTAACAGATTATCTGTCATTTGTTAATTCAGATGCTGCTGGTTTTATAGTGTTATGTATTTTTATATTTCTGTGCTCCGTGTGAGCCCACTCTCAGCGCTGTTTTTGTAACACGGCTTGGCTTCTTTTGAACTCCTTGCTTTGCTTGTATATATGTATGCGTATTTGCCATATCCGTCAAAGAATAAAGATGTTTTTAAAGGATTTTCTGATTCCCTCTGGTGGCTGTCTAGTGCACATCTAGCAGATATTTCTAGTTTAAATTGGATTTAGTATTATATAACTAAATTAAACATTCAGTAATGGGGAATAACATTTACCAATACATGCAACTTCTAACAACCACTGAAGAGACGGATTAGGGCGGAACCAGTTTTCAGCTGCGTTTCCACCCGGACCTTTTTAGGTGCAACGCCAAACATTGTCAAACTGAACGCATGCGCTATTTCTACAGCGTTTTGCGAATCGTTTAATATATATATATACACATATATATACACACACACACACATATATATATATATAAACACACACTGAGACATCATGGTGGGGAAGATTAAACGGATCCGACAAAAGCTACATCACGGCGCCGTAAAGCTAGAAAACGAGAAGACGAACCTCGAGAAAGCTCCGTTACCGTCGACTCGCTCGCAGAACAGTGAACTCACACAAACAAGTTCAACAGCGATCACAATAAACCGATCTGACAGCAGTGCGACCAGCAATGCCAAGGTACGAGCGGCCCATGCATTAAACCGTATTCAGTAGTGAAACTGACATGTTGGCTTTCGTTTATTGCTTTAAATGCTGAAAGTGTCATTGATTGCAGTGTCGCTGTTTGTTATATTATTATTATTCAGCTTCGTGCGTTTGCATTGCAGGTCTTTCATTTTCCCGCTGGAGTTTTTGCTGGGACGAAAATCTCTCCGGAGTCTTTGGTTCAAACGCTGAAGTTTGATGAAGCATCAAACGTGAGCGTGAACAAGCAGCAGCCAATAGGAGAGCGAAAAGGTGAGATTTGTATCGCGTTTACAGACGTGGTGCTGAAATTCGACTCCTTGCTTCTGATTGGTTACCACACCGGGGAGGCTGCTATCGGATTGGTCTATATCTGTAATGCCCGCACTCAAACCAATTCCTAATTAGAATAGGATAGAAGAAACAGGGGAGTCATAATTTCACCGGAAGTTAAATGTCGATATTACTACGCCGATGTTATATATATATATATATATATATATATATATATATATATATGTATATATGTATATATGTATATATGTATATATATGTATATATGTATATGTATATATGTATGTATATATATGTATGTATATATATGTATGTATATATATGTATGTATATATATGTATGTATATATATGTATGTATATATATGTATGTATATATATGTATGTATATATGTGTATATATGTGTATATATGTGTATATGTGTATATATGTATATATGTGTGTATATGTGTATATATGTATATATGTGTATATATGTATATATATGTGTATATATATATATATATATATATATATGTATGTATGTGCACTATATATAGATGTGCACTAACCAATCTGTTAATTTGTAAGAAATTGTGAGATGCAGCGCATAAACTGTTGATATGTCTGTGATGGCTGCTGATCAGATTCATTCATTTACTGTCCGATTTTCAACATCCTGAGATGAATCTGTTAATATTGAGTGATGCTTTTTATTTTCCAGGCTCGGGAGAAAAAAAACAACAGTCAAAGAAATTAAAAATGAAGGAGCGCAGAGAAAGATGGCTGAACAGTAAGTGTTTCTTCAGATACAACTTTTAAAGTTGTAAAAGTAAGACCATAACATCATCTTTGTGATCCTTCATGATCATCTCACTGACCGATGGGGACCGCATCTGATGCCTGTAGTCGTTTCACAAGCTGGAGGTTATTATAATGATCCTCTAATGAGTAATATTGATTTTTTATAATGAGTCTTCATCTGTAACCTGAGCTTGCAGACATGAAATTAAACGGGTGGAAAAATAAGATGTTGATGGGCCCTGAGCTTTAATAAAGGGCCAGTACTCCCAAAAATGTGAAACACAACAGGACAAATCATTTACATTCAGATCTCCCACAATCTCCTTGCTGTGGGACTGAGGTTATCTTTACAGTCGAAAAACAAAGAGATCTGTTGTCAGGAGAGAAATGACAGGTTTTTGTGTCTGTAAAATGGTAGACACAATTTCAAGCCACGCTTAACGAAGACTTTTTTACACAGTGTAATCAGAACTGACCTTTTATTTTAAGTTTATAAAAATGAATATATTAAAGCATTTATTAAAGTTGAATGAAGAATTTTATTTTTAAATTGCGTAGCTGCTTAATTGGTAATGAGTATTTTCTTTCAGGCAAAATTCGTGCTGACACAAGCCTGGCAGTGAAGTTTGTTTTACTTCTTTGCTGTTTCTAGAGATCAATACGATTAAACTGGAGCGTGAACAGCAGGTGGCGCAAAAGCGGAGGAAAGCCACGCCTGTCGTGGGGGACATGAGACCGCTGGCCGATGCTCTTCCTGAACTTTCCCAACTTCTCCCAGTGCTGAAAACCTCTGCCAGTGCACAGCGGAAAAACAAAACGTAAGTACACGGTGCATTAACAAAAATATCATCTTAAATATTTCAGATATCATATTTTCATCATCAACATGAAAATATTACATATTTGTGATATCTGCACCACAGCTTTAGGAATTTAATGTCACACCACGGGTTGGCGGCAGGAGTTTGAGGAAACTCTTCACTCTTTAGTCATGCTTTTAGGTTACTAAACTCTTTTTCCACGTCTTTGTTCATAGGTTAAAAAGTTACATTTAACACATTTCTCTGTCTTATCTCAGCTTGGTTAAGAAGAAGCCAGAACCTACAGACTACAGCCAGATGAAACCTGCCCAGAAACGAAAACTACTGTAAGCTAAAATCAGCCTTAAACGTTCACTAACGTTTCACCAATGTTTCTCATTTGTCAGAATCTTATTACAATTGCAGAGGTTAATGGGAAAATCTGATGAAATGAAGGGGTTTACTTTCTGAGATAAATTTAGCAGCTCTGCTAGGTTACTCATAAACACATTCTTGGCTTTAAAACTTAAAGATTTAATTGTGGGCAGATTCGTACAGTCAAATTTATAACAGGTTGTTTTGTTCTGATTTTAGTGAGGATGAAACATCTCGCTTCAGTGAGGCCATGAGAAACCCCGCCTTCAAGACCAACCCCTTGGATGTGATTGGAGAACATCTACGAAAACGACTCAAACAGGAAGATGAACAGAGTTGAACGAGACTCATGAGCGCCGCCCTTTGGGTAGAATGCAAAAACTGTATCTTAAGTGTATATCAGTTGTGGTACCCCAAAACAAACAAATACAAGCAACAAGTTGCTACCATGGCCGAACTGCAGATCATTTACATGATACGGTTTGTTGTACTGTAACACGTCATATTACGATATGGACACTTAATAGGTGTTTTTGACACCTTTATTTGAGCTCTGAGTGTAATTTAATAAACGTGTCTGAGATGAATTATCTGCGTCTCTGTTTTTTTTTTTTTTTGCTTTAATTCATGTTATCAGATGTTTAATGAGTGTTTTCCCACAGTCTGGTCCACAGATAAAACAATCATTATTGTGAGGATTACTGTGAATATATGTGCTCTTTATTATAAGTGGTGTTGGATCAAAAAATGAAAAATGTCTCTCTTTGAAGAAACCAAATCTGACAGTCAGAATAGGATAGAGAGCGAGTTTGATCGGATGCCAGATTTATCAATACCATTGAAACTGCATAGCAACGCCCTGGTAACCACCAACCACTCCCAAACATTGAAAAGTTAAATTTTTCATCATCTTGATTAAATGAGATGATTTTTCTGGAAATCTGATTTTGATATAAAATACAATGCGTCTGCATTCAGGGTCCCGTGAGGAAAACACTTTCTGTTAAGCTGTACTGTTTAATGTATTGATACATATCGATATTAATATCAGAAGTCTATTGATTTATTTGAAGTCCATCACATTGATAAATCATGTCACGTTACTTGTGAAAATGTTTCACGTTTTTATCTTGGCAGCACGTTTAATATTAATATGTATTAATGTAAACGTTGATTCTGCTGCCATCTCGCGTTCACTCTGGGTAACAACTAGACTGCGCCCTTTTAAGAGGGAAACGTCAGTATTCAAGCACCTCCCGCGGGGGGCGTGGCTTGTCCATTCTGCTCCCCTATTGGTCCAGATCCCGGAAGTGTGTGTGCGCGTCAGTTTTCGCAGTTATTTGAACCGTAAACAAGCTCGAGTTGCGCGTTTATTAATAAACGTCAAATGAACGAGTTTAATGATAATTAATAATAATTGTTCCGCTTTTATCGTCGACTGATAAAGGTAATGTTTCATCCTGTTGCGCGAAATAATGCATGTGAATTGACTTTTTCAGACGCATTGGTCGCTTCTCTTTGTCGTGTAGTATTTTCTTCATTATATTCAAATGCTCTTGATTGTAGATTATTTATTTCTGTCTAGAATCAATCATTTATACGTATATATAATCATATCTCGTATTCTCTAAATACGAAATAAATATTAAAATTGATCTATTTCCATAAACATGACATTTTAATATATAATATTAATTTTAATATATGATCATATTTATATATATATATATAGAGAGAGAGGAGGGACCATCAGTGTTTGATTTGTACTGTATTTGTCTGGATCACACACATTGATTAATCTGCCAGTTGCATGTCATTTTAATAATCAATAATGGGAATAATGTATTCTTTAATAATGTATTTGTGTAAATGCAGTTGTGTCCAGGTGTATAACACACATCTTTACTACGCTCATCTGTATGCGATTTCTCACAGGGCATCAGAATGGAGCAGGTGAGCCGTCTGTGTCTTCATCATGTATGGATGTTGTCTGTTGTAGTTTGGGATCACTGGTGTAGTAACTCGATCTGTCTCCACCTGCTGCGGAGAGATAGATGGATGGAGGGGGTTGCAAAGCTGATCAAGTCAGAGAGGAGAAGAGACAGGCTGAGAGAAAAGATAATGCTTATAGTGTGTGTGATAGACTAGTTAACATGAACAGGACAGATTACCCTGCAGTCTTGCAGTCCAGTGACAAAACGTATGTGTTTTTGTGGACTTACAGCCAGTTTCAGGTACTAAAATGTTTAGACATGAGCGCTCTGTGCTTTATTAATGTGCATTATGTTCCCATAAGACTGTATAATATATGTAATGCCATGCATTGGTTGCATTTAACACATTACTGCAGCAGGAACAGACAGAATGGGACGCAGTCAACAGGTTGTTGCAGCATCATGGATTCAAACCCGTGACTTTTGCGGATCCAACAGAGAATAAAAACCTCGCAGGTAACGCTTGTTTTTGTTGTATGTTTTTTTCATATAATTTGTTATACAGTTATGTAAGTTACTCTTTGTGGTAGTTGTTAATACAGTGATGTTGTTTGTAGAACTGGTTCTGTTGGACCGGAAATCTGCGGCTGATATACGGCTCATATTGAAGACCATGATGTCAGATTCAGAGAGACGACAAGGTCTCATTCAAGAACTGATTCAGTCCAACAGCCAGTTGAAGTGAGTCCAGTTATATGACCTTTACTGATTGTTTTTCTTATATACTCACACATTTATGTAAATATACACAGACACGCATATATTTATATAATCATACATTCATATTTATATATAATTATGTTGTATGTATTTACAGATTTTTATACATGTATGACTTGGGGAACATACGACTTTTGTGTATTATGCCACAAAATAAAGTTTTAGAAACACGATTTTAAACATTTTTACAGACATGCTTTCTGCTCTGTTCTTCGTTGGTATTTCATCATTTAAAAGACGTCTGAATTTTTAAATTGTTCAGCACTTCAGCTGAGCGTATTGTTTCTGTCCAGCACACACTCAATAATGTAAAGCTGTGTGTGAGGGATGCCCACCAGCTGCTGTAACGTAAGACTGTAAGGATGAGTTGACTTAAACGATGTGATGATGAGATCAGATAGAGACTTCTGCTCTGTGAGGCATGACGGATGTGTTATCTGAACCAATATTCATTCCTCGACACGTGAGCGTTTGCTTTTGGTGGCTCATGTTTGGATTTTTGGAACTTGGTCACTGAAAACCTGTGTCAAAACAATGAAGATACACCATTTACATGTCAGTCATAGAATCTGACTAAAAGTTGATTCGATTTTAGCTAGATGCTAACAGTTGTTCACTTAAGTTCATGTTTGCATGCAAACAGGAAGTGCAGGCGCAACATGCAATCAGGAAGTGCAGTAACAAGCAGCAGTTAAAGGTGTCTGTGTTATTTGGGTTTTTAACAGGGAGGAGGTGCAGCAGCATCAGACGCGAGCCGCCCGTCAGTCTCAGAGGGTGGCGGAGCTGGAGGGTGTGTTAGACGGGGTGAAGGTCAAAGTTCAAGAGCTTGAGGACTCGTACATTAATAAAGCAGCTCAACAGCACAGACAGTTCACTCATCTTCAGCAGGAAAAGACCGACGCAGAGGTGAAACTGCGTTATAAAATAACACCTGTTTCTGTTCAATGTAATTTTTTTAATGATATTTTTACCTTTATTTTGTAAGTAAATATTATGCAAAATATATATTTTGGCTAATATAGTGTTTATATTTATATAGGTGTTAAACTGTATTCATAACACCAAAATATGAATTGTTGGGGTGTGTGTGTCGCACAGAGACGCTGTCTCTCTCTGGAGCAGAAACTCTCTCAGGAGGAAGATCAAGTATCTCAGCTCCAGAAAAAACTCCAGTACACCATGAGGGAGGAGGAGAGACGCCTGGCCCGACAGAACCAGGCCTTCCAACAGATCCACCGCAGATCAGCCCGACCCAACTCCACATCAGACCAGCAGTAAGTGACAGAGAGGATCATGGGATATGTGTCTGGCATGAATAATAATCAGCTTGTTATTGTTGAAATTTGTTGGGTTTCCAGTTTCCAGCGATGTCGAATGTTTAAGCTAACCTTTAGTTCTGTTTCTTTAGAATTTTGGATGTCATTGATGTTTACGAAACTCAAATACAACAGCTACGCAACGAACTTAAGTATGTTTCTGAAAAATAACACAAATATCACAGGAGCAAGACTGTTTTACTTAAATAAGGATGTTATTGATATACTGTTTAAAACTTCAAAGTTTACAGTCACTAACAGGAAATGAAATATTTAATCAATGTCGTGTCATCTCACCACACAGAATGTCTGAAGGCAACACAAGAGATTCTTCAAAATCTCAGAGGAACCAGAGATCCAGAGTGGAGAAGGACCAGACAGACTCATTATCCAACTACAGAGCTCTTCTGAAGGTTCTGCTCTCGAGTGTCTTTGATGTCTCACCTCTGTGTCTCATTTGTTCATTTCATCTCTTGGTCCTTGTGTGTAACTGTGGCTCTTCTCTAATGCAGTCTTACCAGGAGCAGCTGAAGGAGACCAAAGCTCAACGCGAGGAGCTCAAGGCTGAAATCCAGAAGCTGAAAGAAAATCTAGATTCCAGGTGAATAACCTGCAGAACTCAGTGTTTCAAATTCATGTGAGCCGCCTGCTTGAGCAGCAGTTTTGAGCGTCTTAGACACAATTTATCCAAAAAAAAATCTGTTGTTCATATTGTTTTATGAGATTTTTCTGGATAATTTAGAGCTGTTACCATTTTTATTCCTCCGAGGAAAGAAAGTCAGATAGGGCTAGATTCATGTGAAAGTAAACAATGACAATGTTTTTTATTTCTTGGGTGAACTGTCCCTTTAAATTTTTTAGGCCAACTGTGAAAGAACTGAAGACCTGCAAACAGCAGCTGAGACGAATGGACCGGCTCATCCAACAGAGCAACATCAAGTATGACAAATATTTGTTTAACGTTTGTAACAATGTTTAGCCTGATGTAAATTAATGTACGTGTAACTTACAACATCTTGTGGTTTGTATCAATTAAGAAAACAGGACTCAGCAGAGACACAAAACACAGATTACACCAGCATCCAGAATCTGGACGCCTCCATCTGCAGGAGATTCCTTATGGTGTGTACAGATGGAGTTATGTGCATATGGTGTATGCAGTGGATTATGGGTAATGTGTTCAGCTTGTGTTGACGTCTTTCATCTTGGTTTGATGTTTTTGATTTTAGGAGGTTTGCCAGGAACTGGAAGTTCAAGATATCAGTCGTCTTGTTTCTGAGGTGAAAGATCGAAATAAACAGGCCAGATCTGCAGCCAAACTGGAGAAGGTGAATCTCACATGTATATCTGAACAGATTTATCATCAGTCGCTGTAGTTTTCTGCTGTGAAGACTGAGAAAATATTTTGTGCTTTTGTTCCTGCCAGATCCTTCATGACATCACAGGAGTGCTGACCAATCCCAGGGCTCCTCTTGGGTTGCTCAGACAGACGGAGGAATTTGAGCTGATTGTTCCCTCATTAGAAGTCTGGAGTCGTCAACTAAAAGCTTTAGCTGTAAGTAAAACTCTCCTTCACCTTGATTTAAAGGGATAGTACATCCAAAAATGAATCATTTTCCATCATTTACCTGTATGACTTCTTTCTTCGATGGAACACAAAAGATATTTCTTTGTGTCCATACAGTGGAAGTCAGTGAGTACCACTGTTTGGTTATCAACCTAATTCAAAATATCTTCTAATAATTATGCCCACACACTCTCAGGATCTCCACCATGGACTCAGCAGGCTGGAGAAGAGGCTGTTGCCATGGCAACCAGAGGGCAGCATCACCATGCCTCCAGATCCTGTTCGGGTCGAAGACTTGATGCTTATCGTCGACACACTACTCAATGAAACAGCTCCAGAAGACATGGTACATCTGCACATAATCACTTCTTTTCAACTCTTCAGTTCTGGCTCCTAAAAAACGAAGTTAGCTAGACATTTTCATTATGTTCCTCAGGTTCTGCGGAGTCCCACCAGACACACGCTGGAATCCATGCTCGCCCACTTCCAGAAGCTTTTTGACGCCCCCTCCCTGACAGGTGTTTATCCTCGCATGAACGAGGTGTACACCAAGCTGGGCGAGATGAACAACGCCATGAGGAACCTCCGAGATCTTTTGGGCTTGGGTACGAACAATCCACAAGAATGAAATCACAGATGAGATCTCTTTAATAACTCAGAGACAACCGTAAACGTTTGCTTGAGTCTCCTGCAACTTAGATGTTTCTCCCGAGAGAAAGACTCTAGATTCTTGCGTGTCTAGACTAGAGTTTAAGAAGAAATCTTAACGAAATCATAAACTAAGCTCAGAAGTCTCAAGTCTGTAAATAAGTCAAAATTGGTAATTATACAATTTATATTTGGTAGCTCCTGATTTATTTGATCAATTGTCACCTTTGTGTTTTGTGTTTCAAAACAGTTTTAGAAGAAACTTGATACTTAAAACAACTGAGATTTCCATCAGATTTCCTGAGCTACAACAGACCTTAGCTCACACTTAACAAACTAAGAATGAAACGTAATCTTCACTCTGAAGAATTGTTGATGTTTTGTGTTAGATGAGAGAGCGCCGCCTAGCGAGGTTGTTAACAAGGTTGCTGGGATCGCGTCCCAGTCTAGAGCCATCGCAGGTCACGAACTTTATGACCTCCTAGAAACCTGCGACATAGATAGGTATGTAAAATCCTAAACATTTTTTTTTATTTGACATTGTTTCACATCGGTCTTATTTTATTGTAAATTGTTTGTAAAAATTGTTGATTTATGTAAACGTTTAAAGACAATTGCACCTATTGTTTTAAATCGGAGCAGCCAACTAGCGGTTAAATCAGTGCAATAGTTTGCGTGAAAACATTTGGTATTTGCAGTGGTTTCATAATAATGTATCCAGTGACTTTATTTTCGCAGCATAATCATCAAGTTAAAGGAACATGAAGAATTCTTTCCTGTGTTTCATTCCTTCATACTGGAGCTTCTGCAAACTCTGGGTGAGGACAAAACAGTTACATTTATGTATTTGGCAGATGCATTTGTACAAAGCGACCAACACTGTAGTCAATGTTTTGTTCATTCACTTTTTTATTCATTTATTCACAGTAAGATTGACAGCAAAGTAGTTTTTCTTATATTGTTTGTGATGTATGAAAACAGATTAACGTATTACAGAAAACAATTTTCAGTTCATTTTTTTCTCTCTTTCAGATGTCCAGAATTTAGATGACGTTTTACCGAGAGTAAGATCTCTTAAGTCAACAGTGTGACGGCTGATGCTGTGTTTTCAGACCTGCTTTTTTTTTTTTTAATAATACTGCGTGTTCATATTTTATATCAATAAATTGCATTTTTGCTGTGCGTCATTTGTGAATCAAATCACAGAACAGTCACAAAAAAAAACCTTTACAATGATTTCTGTAACATCACAACACAAATCAAGACAAGTCATAAGAAAGGTACTTTTCATTGTTTGGGTTTAGGTGCAGGTCTAACAGATTTCAGTCAGACTTCAGTCAGACCCTGAAGTTTGAAGCTGACGCTGATGAGCGTCAATGAGTGTTAGTGATGAGGATGCCAGATCTTCAATGTGAAAGTCTTGTCTGATGTCCAAAAAACTGCAAAGATATTTAAAAAAAAAAGTTAAATTACCTCCCTGCTTAATAATGTATAAAAAGGCGTTTTCTTCATTTTTAGTGTTTCATTAATGCAGGACAGTTAGGTCGACATATTTTACGATGACTTTAACAGCTGAAGGTACCTACGGCTTTTCCTGACATGGGATTGATGAAATCTGCCCAGTAACCTCCTCACCACAGCGTGAAACTTTTCTTCAGCACCACTGATAAACTGCACAGTCACATTAAAATAAACAGAAGCCACAAAAACATCAGTGTTGCATTTGTTGAACTGTGTGTTGATTTTTATAAAATCTTAGTAATGAAAAAATCAAATAACAGTAATGAAAATTAAACTACAATATTGGTTTATATATATATTTTGGGGGTTAATTATGACCCACATATTTACCCAGATGAACCCAAAACATTTTAGGTAAAAACAAATTAAATTATAAAATTAAAAATAATTGTGCTAGTAAATCATTGTCTCGGAGTGAGGAGCCAATCAGATTACACTCAAGTGAGGAGCCAATGAGATTACACTCAGACTCACGTCATTTTTTGTAGTTTTTCCTGCTCTCTCTCCTGTTCCTTTGCACCAATCGTTTGGTTTTCTTTGTTACCGTGACAACCGTCATGGGACTTGTGGGTAGTGCTGGAAAAAATCTCTAACTCTGTCAAAACAGAACAGATTTTATAAAACTTGCTAAAGTGACTTTGATGATGTCATGTTTTTATGTTTTGTTCTTACAGCTGTTTAAATAAAGTTCACCTTTTTGAGCTGCTCTGGGCAGGAACGTTCTGCTTTAAGTAATGTTCTGCTTTACTGACCGTCCGTGCTGTCAGAGAAACGTCTTTACCCTGCAGTCACATTAAAACAGCTGGTTTAATAAATAACAGAACAGATTTGAGGGTTAACCCTATTGTAAAATGAAACACATTTTTAAACTGATTTTTACCTTTTATTCGTTGACAAACGTACTGGCTCTTTAAGATGTAACTCTTTAAACCTCACACCCTTCAGATGAGTGAAAACCAGGTTGCCCTGCAACTGGAAGTGCTGGTCCTGAGGTCCGAACGGGCCCATCGCCTCATCCTGCCAAACTGTTCAAAGACCTGAAACTGTTTTAACAAAGTTTTCCTCAAAACACAGTTTGATTTTTCACAATCCACGTTGAAATATAATTAAAGAGGTTTTGGTCACATTTGTCCCCTTATAATTTTATGGTATAAAAACATATTATTCAATCCCATAATGCACTTATTTCAAGAAGCAGGAAACATCTTTTTTCCATTAAAAACACGTCAATTGTGTAAGTCATGCTTTTACAGTATTAAGAAACCCAATGCAGTGTAATAACACCCAGGTAAGGTCACACACCTGAAGAACAGAACAGGCCTGCTTTCACTGATCTCAGATCAGTGAAACAACAACCAGGACACACCTGATCACAAAACACAGTTTTGTGTTTGCAAGTCTTTGGTGGGAGACATTTTGGGGGTCTGGAAACAGAAACATGCACCTTGTTTTGTTCTTAAAGCATGTTCAGTAATTCTTCAAGACATTGAAACGACGTGACGGCTTTAAAAGTTAAAAAACAAGAAAACAAAGTGAAAAGAAGCAAACAGTTTAGAAACTGCAGACGTGTATGCCTCAGTTTCCATGACTTTAATGACAGATAAAGAGCTCGCATGTAAACTCGATGTGTTGTTATTTACAGTATATTACATACTGTAATACAGTATATTATATATTATAAAATATATTATATATTATAAAATATATTATATTTTACAAACATCACGTTCTCACACTCACCATGTTTGTTTATCACGCCGCTCAGTACGCATGCGCGCCGAAACCCGTGACGTCAGACGTAGGGGACGTAAAAACGAGATTTTCCCTGCGAAACTGCGCGGTTTTATTCTAGTAATAATAGTTGTATTAAAGTAAACTTCTAAAATGCGCGGTTTTATTCTAGTAATAATAGTTGTATTAAAGTAAACTTCTAAAATGCGCGGTTTTATTCTAGTAATAATAGTTGTATTAAAGTAAACTTCTAAAATGCGCGGTTTTATTCTAGTAATAATAGTTGTATTAAAGTAAACTTCTAAAATGCGCGGTTTTATTCTAGTAATAATAGTTGTATTAAAGTAAACTTCTAAAATGATTCCCTTTATTTTATGTCATTATCAATTCTGCTGATGTTCTGGGTTAGGACGGATGGATTACGTCACAGTGACGTTGCAGCGGCACTGACAGGTACTGACCAGCAGGTGTCGTCAAAAACAAGCGTTTCTATTCTGCAGCTTCTGCAGCAATGCAATCTTGTGACACAAAATTATTAGAGACAAGAACAACTGGAGATGAAGATGAAGAGGAAGAGAGAAAAAGCACTGACAGGGTCCCAGAACAGAGCACAGAACGTTAGGGAACGTTCTCTAAACGTTCTCCCAAAGTAATCATAAACGTTCTTGCAGTAACGTTAGTAGAACATTTCTCTAATGTTATATATCATAAATCAAAGTTAGTTTTTAGTTAGTGGAAAATTTTAAAAAGTTAAAAAATGGTTGAATACGTTCTTTTAATTAAGCAATGTCGTTAATAAAACATTTAATAAAACTGGACGTGTTTAACGTTCCTAGAAATAACATCATAACATTTTTGTTATTTAACAGAAACATTAATACAACAATAATATAACATCTAATAAAGCTGGATGTTTTGAACGTTCATTAAACTTTCATTAAAACAAGTTCATTAAAAATCACGTTATGATTTGTTACTTGGTGGAAACGTTATGGAAACGTTATGGAAACATTCTTACAACGATAACAGCACACCTCTTTTAAAATAAACAGCATGATTTTAAATATCATACTTGCCCATGGCACAAACAGTGTGGAATAAATTACGCCCATAATACTCAGGCAGAAAGAATAACAGCAAGCAATAAAAGTTTATTACAAACATGAGTGAGTGAAATATCCCTGCAGGATGGAGGGGAACTAGATTTTTGAAAGAATCTTTTTTTTACCAACCTCATTAAAACAAATGTGCAAATAAACTAAAACAAAAGGAATTTACCACAATAAACATAAAAACAAACATAAACACATTATTCTAATTCAATGATAAACTGAGATCTGTTCATTCTGAGCTGAAATATGAGACATTTATCAGTGTGGTAAAGAATCTTAATTCTCTGCCATCATCTGCTGGAGTTCGTTCAGATTCAGATCATGAGCAGAATCTTAATTATTCTGTGTTTGTCTGTGGCTGATATTAAACTGCATATGACTTTATCTTACTGGAAGCTGGACGCGGGGTCTGATGGAGATTTTTAAGCTGTAGAACATTACAAATACAACAATGAATTTATCCAACTTCAGAGCTAAGCAAAGACAGCCTATCTGACACGACCTTCCTTTTCGCATGATGTCGCAGAGTTTTTTTAAATTTTGTTAGCCCTCCTCTAATCTATAAAAAACAAACACACATCACAATTCAACCAATTCCCAATGGAAAAGTTAAGCCCCGCCCTAACGATTTTCATGTTGAATATCCTTATTGACTCCAAAAATCATCTCATTATGGAAGGACAATGGGTTTTGAAAGCCATTTATTTTGAAGTCTGTTTCCTCACATGACTTCATCTCAGCCTCTTTTCCGAGGTAAAAAAACTGATCTCACAGAAAAATGTAACTATTTAACGAGTTGTCGATTTTGTATGAATCCGTACTATGTGATATGAATTTTATAAAAAAAAACCTAACCACACACCTAAATCTAACTATCGGTGGGAAGCAGATCGTATGAAAATGTACAAAGGGGACGAATTAGTCATGAAATCACTAAAATGTAAAACAGTTACAAATTGGCATGAAATTGTGTGCAGATTTCAGATTTCTAATTTAGTGAATCAACAGAAACATGAGTCAGAACTCAAGGCGTGTTATGCTGCGCTGTCAACCCTTGTGCCAAGAATCAGCACTTTTTTGTGGCCGTTTAATTTCTCCACCTCTCTCTCTCTCTTTCCCTCAGGAGAGATGTTGGAGGATTTTTGGCGGCTCATTAACTCGCCTGATTTGATTTTGCAACCCTCAGAGGAACACAAGACTTACTCGCTCTGAGAAACAAGCGCATCTGTCTCCGTGGCCTCACAAGCACCTCATTGTCATTATCTAACTGCTGGAGAGATTTCAGGAACCATCAGATATGAAAATCAACTTTCTCCGGTGTTAGTGTTAAAACAGCAGCATCACAATTCCTTTTCATCTCACACAAATAAAACTTTAACCACAGCGGTTACAGTCTTTGAACCCAAACTGACTGACAGCAAACAGGTTTATACGACAATCTGCCTTCAGCAACGTGCTCCTGAGTGATGAAAGCCTTCCACATTCCTGTTCTCCTTCCACTCCGTCACTTGTTTAAACCAATGACAGGACATTTTGGCACTCATGAGATGTTGTGTTTGTGTGCAGTGGGTATAGCTGACCGACCGCTCACAGCTGAGTGGAGTTTATTTTATACCATCTGGTCTCTTCTGGAGTTAAATATGTAATCTCTCTGTTTATCTTTTGAACATAAATATGATAACCATCTTTTCGCAGCTTCAGCTGGGACGCTGGAAATGCATAAAATTTAAAGTTAAAATCCTTCTAAAAATCAACAAACCATCTGATGACATCTGAAAGACAACACAGTGGTGAGGTGATTCTGTTAACACTGAAAACCTCCTAAAGAAAAGCTTCTGAAGAAAATGTGTCATTTACTGTCTCAAACACATTGCAAGAATGCTAGAATCTTTTGGCCGGTTGCCAAGGTGTTGCTATGCAGTTGCCAAAGTGGTCTGAGGGGTTGTTAGGGTGTTGCTGTGTAGTTCCTTTCAAGGCATTTCTAGAGATTTGCTTAAAAACGTAATAGCACAGCTCTCATCAACAAATCAAATGGTTTGAGAAATCATGTCTGTAGATTTAGGACAAGTTATGCCAAAATGTATTACTTAAAGTCAGGGGCTTGTTCAAAGCAAATACTGTAAGTGCACAATACATACTTCTCTGGTAGTCAGGACTTTCTCTTCTGTGGAAAAAAAGTGCTGTCAGTTGAATTTGTGCAGAACAGCGGGTGGCAGCTCCAGGGTTTGTCAGTTCAGCTGAGGAACACCACGATCTGGCCCGGAGAACATATTCCACTCATCTCTCACTCGGTTTGTTCTTCCCCTGCTTTAATTATGCAGAACAGAAAAGAGTATTTAATTTGAATACTCTTAACCGTGTGGAACACACCAGATATACAGTATGACACAGTATACAAACGAGAAAGAGACCATCTTGAAAGGAAGTCGTTTGCATATGATTATAAGTGACTGACCTCATTCTGGAAGTGATTTCAAAATTTTCAAACGTTCAACGTAGTGAAATCCTAAAAGCATTTTCATAGCCAGTGAAATATTTCAGGGCTGACTGTAAAAACGTTCATTCTCTGTAAGTAAAATCCAAGACTTTTCCACGTTTTTAAGATTTTATTATTTTCCATTAAGTCTTCCAGGCCTGTGAGTCACAATTTTAAAATTCTCTGATATTTTACGGTGTTTTATAACCATGGAAACCATGTACAACGCTGGCCTTCTATTACATTGTATAAAACAAGTATAAATATAGCACAGATCATTATAACATACATAATCTTTTGAAATATGCAGAAAAAGAGAAGTACTCACACACTGCCACAGTGTTTTGCTCTGTCACCCGCCTTCTGCGTGTGCTGGCAGGTTTGTGTATGTCACAAAATTGCCCCAAGCCTTTCTCTCTCCACACACACACACACACACACACACACACACACACACACACACACACACACACACACACACACACACACACACACACACACACACACACACACACACACACACACACACACACACACACACACACACACACACACACACACACACACTCACACACACACACACACACACACACACAACTGTGCTGAGAGAAGGTGAGCAGAACGGTGACATTTTGAAAGGCTGAAATCATCGGCATACTAAAGATTTTTGTAATTTTGTCACACACACAGACAAATATATATAATATACACATATTGCAGGAGAGACCAGGGCCACATTTAGGGACCTGGAATATCATATAAATTTACACTTTGGCAACCACCCAAGACACCAAAATTTGATTTATTGCAGAAACACATTATAATAACAGAGCACAAAACAGCACAAAAAGTGTAAAATCAAAAGCAGCATAATTTACATTCTGTGTAAGTCTGTTAAAACAGAAATATGTTTTATCTACGTTTTTTACACAACACAGTTAAATTATTTTAATTAAAATGAGAAATTACTGTATGTTTGATACTATATGTTCTTTGTGTGTGATGAAGGGCTTCCCTATTTACCTGACGGCAACACACACACACACACACACACACACTCCTGGGGTCTTAACCTGCCTCCATCAACACACATTAAGCTCAGCACGTGTGCATCGAACCCTGACAGATAAACGGAAACGAGGCCACAGCACGACACCTCTGTAGACACACATGATTATACATGTACATCAGATAGACTGTTTCTCCCTCCGAGTGCTTCCACAAACAATAAAACACATTATGACAGTGTAATGCGCGTCTCTTTGTGAAACAGAACTGTGGCAATTGTCAACAGATATTTATTATCCTTTAGCTAAACATGCAATTGTGGGGACAAAACAAACAATGTACAAACAAATGTTATGAGAGTTGATATTTCATATTTTGTTTGAGAATTGTGGTGACAAGTCAAACAACTATTGTTAAAGCGAATATTCAGAGTTTTTTAGTAAACAGTGATGTGAAACAAGTACAAACAAAGTGCTGAACATATTTTGTTGTGTATGAGTATTGTGATGTCAGCTTGAATAAAATACAAACATTGTTAAAGCCGATATTTAGCATTTTGTTTGCAAGTTGTGGTGCCAGTTCAAACAAAAAGTACAAACATGATTAAAGTTTGTTTGCAGGAGAAGAAAGAAATGGTTCAGCTGTGATTCATATGCACTGGTAGAACCTCAGTCAGTAATATTTACTGAACTGGTCGAATCAAACTCCTGAACGTCACTGATTCAGAGTCAGTCGAGTGAGGACACACACACACACACACACACACACACACACACGGTTGTTTTGATGTTGTCTGTCACTCACACTTCATCGATCAGCATCTGGAAGTCATGTTTGAAGTGGAAATAACATGAAAGGTTTTCATACAGCAGAATTTCAGATGCGGTTTCTCGCTGATGTAAGTACAGCGACTCACTGGCTCGGGGAGTATCAGCTGTATTGTGTGAAAACATGCTTTGAAAATGAAATGTTTTAAAGGGAACCCTACTTTAATAGACCAAACATAAGGCACTGATGACAACTACACACTCTTGCTGAAAAGTGCTTCTACGGCTTTGAAGGACATTTTATGAATCTTTATTTCTGAGAGTCTTTATTTCTGTCAGTCAGATAATACAACGACACAAGCAGTATGACATCCACTCACAGAATGACACATGGGCAAGACTGCAGTGGATTTTCTTGTTGACATAACTGGGTGAATTTGATTCGGTGAGGCATTAAAATTCATAACATGGCTCATATTACAATAAAACTGTGGGCGGTGCATCAACATTTCATCTGTACATTCTGTCCGTACATTATCTACCAGCCCAGGATACAGTCGCACACATGCAGAGAAAGACAGACACACACAGTGCGGTACTGCAGGCGTCCTGAGGGTGATGACCATGTATCAGCACTGACCTTTACTGCCCAGATGAGAGGAAATACCAGATTACCACTGACCTGATTCAGCTACTACACACACACACACACACACACACACACCACCTCATACAGACACAAACACACACCTCACACAGACACAAACACACAAACAACCACCTCATACAGACATACACACACCTCACACAGACACAAACACACAAACAACCACCTCATACAGACACAAACACACAAACAACCACCTCATACAGACATACACACACCTCACACAGACACAAACACACAAACAACCACCTCATACAGACATACACACACACCTCACACAGACACAAACACACACCTCACACAGACACAAACACACAAACAACCACCTCATACAGACATACACACACACAAACACACACCTCACACAGACACAAACACACACCTTGTACAGACACACACACAAATCTTATCACAAAAAAACAACCCTTTCAAAAAAAAGGGTCTCTGTATATTAATGGAGAGAGCAATACAAAGAGGAGAGAGAGAGAGAGAGAGAGAGAGCAAGAGAGACAGAGAGCCAGAGGCACAGAAAGAGAGCAGATTCATCGGTGTGATCTGATTGGATATGGCTGGGCCACAAGATCATCTAATTGCCGGGAAGTTGATCTGACAAATGAATCTGGTTCGTGTTACAAATGAAATGTCTTAAGGGTGGAAGAGTCACTCTTTGTAGCTCTGCTGATACTAACGGCTGACACACACATAATGTGATCTGAGATTAGCACAGTTTTCTTAATAATGCATCTGATATTTACACCCTGCTGTTGCTGCGTTTTCCCCATAATGTAGGACTGCAGTTCAACACTAACACTGCTATCCGAAAGTTTATCTCATTGTAAAAATGTAAATGAGTCTTAGTAATAATCTCATGATAGTAAGTGTGTAACACAACTGTGTGTGTGTGTCAGGTCCTACTCATACTCCTAACACCCGAAGGAGGCAGATTAAACAGCATAAATGAGGAGATCGTGAAGCTACCCTCATTAAAAAACCCTGATTCAAACCTCATGGGTCTTAGAAGAACCGCGGATAGATTTTTTTACGTGCTGGTCTAGTTTCCTGGTGTGAGCACTAGACTGTAACAAAACACACTGTTGCTGCCTAGCAGTGAGTTTCCCACAAGCACACACAATCTTGTATTTATATCCTTGGAGAGCAACAAAACCAGTCTAAATTCACAGACAGATGTGCTGCAATCAAACGAGTGTTGTTTGTGATATAGCAGAGGTTACGGGTCACTGCCGAATACATCGTATGTCTGCAAAGAGGTCAAACACAAACTGAAATATCCATTCCTGGAGAATCTACAGGCTTCTACAACATGGTGGAGGTTAACTTAGAGGTTGTGAGGGCTTTTAGTTCTCCATTAGGAGAAAATAGTGCTCTGAAGAAAAGCAAAAATCCTCAAAGAACTTAATCTGATCTAGAGAGCCTCAGGCAGGACTCTCACCCAATAAAAGAGGCTACTGGCCCTTTAAAAGTATCATTTGATATTGGTGAAAATTTGATATTTCTTTTTCGCTTTATTTATTTCAAAATGCCATAATTTACAAACATCATCTAGATAAACTCACTGTTTGAATTTTTATGTATAAAATTGTGGTGAAGCTTTATTATTTATTTGCTATGTATTATTTTGTATACATCGATTAGTGGTAATTTGCATCTAAACAGCTTCTAATCTCGCAGTTAAATGCTGTGTGTAGTTTTCCTCTGGTAACTGATGTCAGGTTTATTGGAGTTCATTTGTTGGGTTTTGTGATTGTTTAATTCTCTCTCAGGTTCGAGAAACAGAGAGCTGGCCCGTATCGATTGTCCTCTGGGGTGGGAGGGGTCAGATATCCTCTGGCTGACCAATCGATGTCACCTGTTTCAAAGGCGATGGGGCTTGATAAAGATTTTCTTCTGAATCCCAAATCTGCCGCCCTCCATGAAGTGATGATAAACAGACTGAATCGTAAGAGGGACTGGAAAACAGTTTAAAATATCAAGTTTACAAATTTAACACTTAATTATATCTTCTTGATATTTTAAACTTATATACAGGATAACACAAATACATTTATGAACAGAATTCCAAACTGAGTTTAAGTAACAAGAATTGTTAAGAGGAAATCCAATGTGATTATGGGATGCCCCCCTTAAGATTGACTTTAGCTAGCGCGGTTTGTTTCCAAATAAGAAAATCTTTCATGAAACACAGGGTGGAAAGGTACCGATTCCGATAATGCCAAAATTGCTTCATTTTATCTGAGTACAGTAATTGCCACAAATTGCTATGAAACAACCACATCAAGTTGGTCGGTATTGAGTCACACACACACACACACACACACACACACACACACACATAAGATCCAATTATTTTCTGTCTCAGAAGATCACTCTGGTTCTCATTTCTCTAATTGTCAGTCTTGTGTTGTACAGTGTTGCATTCTGGGAGCTGTCGGGAGACAGGTGAAAAGCTCTCGCAGGAATCTGATGAACTGTGTGGCACGGCAAATCAGAGAAACGTCCAGAAAGTGGAGCACAAAATACAGAGGTCAAGGACAGATGACCCGAACAGAATAACAGAGAACACAATCGAATGCCGATGAGCACAAACAGAGGGAGAGAGAGAGAGAGGGAGGAAGAGGCAGAGAAAGGGAGAGAAAGAATCAGAGAGAGAGAGAGAGAGAGAGAGAGAGAGAGAGAGAGAGAGAGAGAGAGAGAGAGAGAGAGAGAGAGAGAGAGAGAGAGAGAGAGAGAGAGAGAGAGAGAGAGAGAGAGAGAGAGAGAGAGAGAGAGAGAGAGGGAGAGAAAGAGTCAGAGAGAGAGAGAGAGAGAGAGAGAAAGGGAGAGAGAGAAAGAGAGAGAGACAGAGAGAGAGAAAGAGAGCGAGAGAAAGAGAGCGAGACAGAGAGAGAGAGAGAGAGAGAGAGAGAGAGAGAGAGAGAGAAAGAGAGAGAGACAGAAAGAGAGAGGGAGAGAAAGAGTCAGAGAGAGAGAGAGAGAGAGAGAAGGGGAGAGAGAGGGAGGGGGAGAGAAAGAGACAGACAGAGGGAGAGAAAGAGAGAGAGGCAGAGAGACAGAGACAGAAAGAGGGAAAGAGAGAGAGAGAGAGAGAGAGGAATGGTGTTTTTTCTAATTGGCTGGTCTTATAGAAAGCTTGGTAATTATGCCGGTTTAATTGATCCGACCTGTTTCTTAGAGATAACAGATGCTAAGTGTGGCTCATTAATAAGGTAACTCAGGTATTTTAAAACACTCGCTGATCATCTATAATCTTCTGTAAAAAACAAGATCCTTGTTCATAGCAGGTGATAGCAAATCAACAGGCGATTAACAGTTATTGTCCTAAAATTGTCTTGTTTTGTTAAACATTGTGAAAATGTTCTGAAGATGTTGCTTGTTGGTTGTAGTGGCAGGGCTTTATGAATTGATGCATCGTCTGAGAGAGGTTTCAGTGTTTAGCAGTAAAGACTGTTAGACTGTAAAGTACCTGTTAGACTGTCCTCAGAAAAGAAAATCCTCAGAAAAACTGCATTTCTACATGCGACTGCATTAAACCACCACTGCT
>JAZGTH010000071.1:1745000-1932500 GCA_036877525.1 Chromobotia macracanthus | reverse complement strand
CACTGTCAAAACCCATTTTTGCCCCACGCGTCTGTGTGCCGTGTAAACACAACACAGACTTTTGTCTGGACACAGAGAGACCGCTCGGTCTGTTCTTCAATTCAGAATGGTAGTCTTTAGTTTGACGACTCTTTTAAACATGTACAAAGACTCTTGTGCTCTTAACGTTTTACAATGTTAACATTAATAAATAAGAATGTTTATGAATGACCTAACTGCATATCTTTATAAATGACAAATTCCTCTTATTACGTTTATATTTTTATGAAGTCGTCACCTTCACTAAGTGACATTCAACATGAATTTTGCTGTCAGCTAATGCAGTTTCTTACATAACACATTTAAAGGTCCACAGGAAAAGGTCGTACACTTCAGAATCGATCGAAGATTTCTGGAAGCAATCCGACGGTGTATTGATTCACTTTTAATGCAGTAATGTCTGTTTTGGCACTAACCGTTTTAAAGGCACCATTGCTGGCTGGAGAAAGAAGTCATTAAAAACGTGTTCTGTGCTCAAACCCAGAACATATCGCGGTTTTCATTAGTAATATGATTTTAGAGCAGGATTCAAACTGAGACACCTTAGATGCCAACATACTGTTGACGATTCACAGTGTCTTTTTCGAATAGTAGAGTAGCACATCTACAACACCTTTAAATGACGTCTAGGTAGGAAACTCTAAAGGTTTCGGAACAGAGCTGATGTGTTGCCCTCCATTACTAAAACACCGACACAGAGAAACAGGTCAGTGTGACAGAAGCAGAGAAAGACTGACACCAGAGAAAATGAAGGAGGATTTGTTTGACCCCAGGAGTCTGATTACTGACAAACTCACTTTTATAAGAGCGTAAGGGTGAGACAACGTGTGTCAGTAACCTTCCTGCTTGTGTCTCTGTTTGTGCTTGATTACACACAGCATGCTCAGAGAGACTAACACACACTCACATATACACACACATACACAAACACACACATAACCTCACGCTTATGCACACACAAATCTTAAAATCACAAAATTACAAAATCCAAAGTGCCGTACTCCCATTTTGGTATTCCAGCTATTTCAGAATGGAATAATATTGTGAAAATTGTACGTTTGGAAGACAGCGTCATTATATCTAGCTGTGGTCAGTAATGACATATCGTGGAGCGTAAAGTGGCGTCTGTCTTTTTATCTCCCGCGGCGCAATCACAACGATTCACTTCACACGCTTACTCCTCAAAACACACGACAGCTTCGAGTTAATGTGTTAAAATTCACGGAAATTCTCCAGTTACACGCGGAGATGTTATCAAAGCTACACTGGAGACACGCAGGCTCAGATTTACTAAACTAACACTAATTCTATCATGTTTTAAAACTGTTGCCTTAAAGATGTTTTGCTAAAGATTACTTTATCTATAAAAAATTCATATTTTTAATTAGAAATAAAGAACAGAAAAGCACATCTATGTGAAGGGCAAATATAACCACAGAGATGAGAAATCTCACATACCGAGCTAACGGTTGTAAGAACATTTTCCTAATAATAATAAAAATGTGAAAAACTTGATTTTAAAGGTTTTAGGCACATTTAAATATTGTAAAGCAAATTTAATATAAATTTTGTAAAATGTTTAAATGTTCCACTAGCATCTTAAGAATAATGTTTTTGAAATACTGATCTATAACGTTAAAAAAGTCCTACTAACATTACTGCAAAAAACGTTTGTTGCTAACTTCGACAGAACTTTTAGAGAATGTTGGTCAACGTTCTAAGAATGTTCCCTATTAGCTGGGTAACAATTTCAGAAAACGCTTCTGGCAGACTGGCCCTCCCCTCATGCTGGTAGGTATAAAATCTGGAGATGTTAATATCATCTGACATAACCGAACTCTTAACAGCATCACTGAATGTAAATTCAGTTTGCCACAGGCCTGTTTAACTCTGCCGCTCAGACAGTCTTGTTTAAGTTTTATACCCTGTAGAAATTGACAATTAATGACAAATCAATAAAGAAAATAACTAGTTCTCTAAATTAGCTTGTGAGGGGCAATTGTGTTTCTAAATATCTGTAGAAATTTGTAGTACGTTGACAAGGTCACCAGGAAGCGTCTTGGAACCTCAAAACATTGACTTCTTTGTCCATCACAGGTCACATAATTTTAACCCTTAAATTGATCATTTATGTGCCCAGTCGTACTGTGAATGTGTGTGTGGGTACACGCGTGTTTCCACTGGCAGAAAATCAACTGCAAATGTCGTGGTTCAATTAAAGTGACAAATTGGCCGTGAGCAGGAAAGATTCTTGCCTGTGTGTTTCTTATTCTCCACAGACATCTACACTAGAGAACACACACACACATTTAATTGGTAGTCATGTTAATTGGAGGCAGTACATCATTTTCACGGTGTGTTTCATGGGCCCCGGGGTCCCTCAGATCATTAAGAAGGTGAAATTAATGACAGAAGCATCGCACCTCAAGAAATACCACTTACACTCAAAACACATGTAAGCTTTTATTTATTGAGTTGTTTGTTTGTTTATGTAAAAACAAACACTTTCATTGACAATTATATATATATATATATTTATATATAATCATAATGTATACAGTACTCGACTGTATATGTTATACTGTCACTGTTTATATAAACATCTGTGAAATCACACTATTGGTGTCTTGCTTTTGTACTGTACAGAAGTGAATGGCTATGAATGGGGCCTGTATGAAAGTGAATGAGAACGAGATGTGAATTTGTCTGGGTTTACACAAAGATCAGTGTCGATAGATCAACGTCTTTGTAATTCTTTTACAAACAGCAACAAATGAGTCTTTCAGTCATTTCCCCTCAACTAAGAAAATGTCAGTTTTGTCAATGTCAAGAAAAGAACGCACCAAAACAGCCTTTCAGTAACTTTCTGCTTCATCCACAAACCTCTTTCACAATCACATCTTTTATTTTCTCTCTCTAGTATTTAGGCTGGTAAGACAGACAGTTTATTTACTGTTTCATTTACTAACTACACTGTCACACATTTAAATGTAAAAAAAATGACTTGCTGTTTCGTCTGCATCTGTTTCCCGGAGGAGACGAATTTGCCACCTGTCAGTCTGTCCCTGTTGACCTATAACTAAAAAAACAGGAACAAATCTTGAATATCACAAACAAGATTCTGGATTTTTACATTCGTAACGCCACCGAAGGGACAAAAAAATGTTAATTTGCTTTAATTTACATTTTTAAAAAGCTTGCGTTCTTCAACCAAAGAGAAAAAGAGGGAAGTATCACGCTCTACTTGGAGAAAAACATATTTGTTTATCATGAGGCGAATCCAAATGACTCATTTGCTACACTTTCCGATTCCGGAAGGTTTTCCGTTTATGCGGTTTTAAACTGTTTGCTATTTTGTTTAGCTATCTGCACAATCAAAACAAACATACAGTGCTAAACAAAGAGCATAAACATAACTTATCCCAAAATCTCATAACAGCTTGTTTAAAACATAAAAGATTTTGCGTAATCAAATTAAACGTTATAACAAACAGTGACGTCTTAAACTAAAGAAAGTTAAATATTTAAAGTCGAGATTTTACAGGAACTCAGGACACGGTAATGTGCTGTAAACAGATACAAGCCCACACCTCCCTAATGGCTCGTGTGTTTGTGATCTGCTTCTTCCTGAGAGATGAGTATTTTTAGAGGTGATTTGTATCTCATCTCCTTAGTTTCACAGCGTGCTTTCTGCAGCTGGTGCCCTACGCCGGACCCCCAGAGGAAACGTCGGGATCTGGCCGTGATCACAAGTTTATTTCACAGTTGAGTGTCAAGAATGGTTCTGTGATTTTGTTCTGAAAATGTGATGAAAACAGGACCTGTTGGGTTGGGTTAGGGTAAGACTATAGGTTAGTGATGACTCAATATGAACTGAATGTTCACTTTTCAGGTGTGCCGTCCCTTTAAAAATCACAAACGTTGCATTCTGTCCCATTTTATGTCCTTATCAGTTCTGCTTTAGAAATTTTGCTTGCTCATCAGCTTTTCTGAGACGAGTTGAAATGGAACATAAAAACACCAAACACACACAAGGATGCAAATACTAGCTCGCAGGAGGAGAAAGGTGGTTGACATGTTTTTACTGCAGTATGGAAATGCGACTGGCTATGCAGATTTGATTTGTTTGGTTGTGAGCATCCGTGGTTTTGCGCCTCTGTGCATGTGTGAGAGTTCTGTCACAAACAGGAGAGCTAAATCATTTATATGCATGACTGAATGACGACATTGGTAAGAATTAAACAGCTAAAAATGTGATGTAGTGCTGAATTTGCTGTAATATTTCCTATACCCTGCACGAGTGGCATCTACTCAACATGAATAACAGATATGCAGACGTGTGTTCACACACACACAGGCATGCACATGCACAAACTACGGCAATAAAGACCCCATGACAGAGACAGAGTGCACAGGCCTGCAGGCACAAGACCGGGTCATTAGGAACACTGCATACACACACACACATACACAGTATATGACTGCAGCACAAATACACACTTCCCTCTGGAAAAGCTTAAGAAATAAGCCACGCACCAAGACTTAAAGCGTGTGTGTGTGTGTGTGTGTGTGACTGCACACTTACTGCAAGCATACTAAGTTAAAATGTTTATTTGGTTGCTGGTTGTGTTTAATCTTAAGGCATAACTGGCAACGCTTTACAATAACATTAATAAGTCATAGACAAACATTATATAATACTGAAAATATAGCTAAATTACATTCCAAAATAATGAAAATTAAACATTTTTATTTAACGTAAATTAACTAATGATCTCCAAAGGATAAAAAGAAATTAAAATTTCGTAATCACTTCCTCTGGTCCTGCTGTGCATGATTCATCTGTGCATGTTTTTATAAAAACATATTTCATCAAATGGCTTTTCTGCCGATGTAATCCAAGGCTGTGTGAGAGGTGAAGAACGATTCTAACCAATGACATCATGATCTCTTTTTCATCAAAATTGTTTGTCTGACAAAAGTTGCACTTTAATCGCACATTCACTATGAATGGTAACGTTCAGGTGACTTTCGACCACACAGGCAGATAAAGAACAACACCAGCAGCAGTTAAATGCAGTTAAGCTGCCATGTGAGAGCAGTTTACTAGCAGTGTTGAATTAACAACCTTTAAAACTCCAGCACTGAGAAAAACAATGCAGGCTAAACACATAAATGAATACACACACATACATTAGAATAAAACAGCTCTAGAGTCTATTCAACCATTTCTAAATCTCTCTCTCTCTTTTCTATGTGTTTTAGTTAATAACGTGCAGTTCAGCAGACAGCTGGCAGGAAACCAGACGCTTAGAGTTCAGAGAAATGTGTATGTAACAGGATCCAGTTTACAATGTGTGCACACACACGTACATAAGAATGTGTGTAGGTCTCTCTCAGCTGACAATTTTAGGTTGTAAAAACGTTTCCCTAACATTTCCATTAAGTAACAAAAAGGTGAAATAATTACTTTGAATGTTCAAAAATCCAGTTTTTTTTAGACGTTGCATTAACGTTACTGCTTGGTTTAAAAAGAAATGTTTTCAAAATGTTCCACTAACAATTTAAGAATAACGTTTTTATGATGACTTTTTAGAATGTTTGCCATTGATATATAACATTGAATAAAGATGTTTTACTTATGTTACTGCAAAAATGTTTTTGATAACTTTTAGAGAACATTGGCTAACCTTCTGAAAACATTCCCTGT
This sequence comes from Chromobotia macracanthus, assembly GCA_036877525.1. NCBI lineage: Eukaryota > Metazoa > Chordata > Actinopteri > Cypriniformes > Botiidae > Chromobotia > Chromobotia macracanthus. The sequence goes on along the minus strand of JAZGTH010000071.1, from coordinate 1,926,751 downwards.
TAGCTGGGCTGTGCACACATGTTTGTAATTGCCTTCTTCTGGTCCCCCAAACCTCTCCTCTCTCTTTAAATTGAACAGATGCTCATTCCAACAGCGTCTGAATACGAACCAGCCCGTCTGACTGACCTGAGGTCAGAATTCACATCTGCATGGCTCACTCAGGCTCAGTCTGTCAGGGACGGGTCGTGACAACGTCCGCTGGTCTGGGTAAACAAAGACACTCACTTTCCGTCTGTTTCTAGTAAAGCACAAAACAGTGAATGATTACAGCAGAGGATGTAAAACATACTCTGAAGTAAATGTTCGTAATCAGGTCTAGAGAGCGTGATGAGTATCAGACGGTGTTGTAAGTCATGAAAGATGTTTGATTATGAAATCACTCTAGAATTTGTTTAGCCGATGAGGCAAATTCAACGAACGTTTTTGCATCAAAGGATCCATCATTAAACAACCATGCAAACCAATAATTGACCAGTTTTCCAATCACCATGATTTTCACAAAACAGAACCTTGCAAGAGACAATGCAGAATCCCTCTGCTCTCTCCAAACATAATCATTTCTGGATATAAACTTTCTCCTGAGACGATTCTTTGTTCATGTCCTGTTTGTAAATCAACATACAAATGCATACAAATTAAAAAACCCTTACATGAAACCAGTACAAATCACAAATCACATGCAAATGGATCCTCGAATCCTATATAATATAATTTATTTCACCTCTTAGAAAGCAGGTCACCCTGTCTCACACAAAACAGAGTTCACATTTTTTTACCCAGGGCACACAATTGTGAAATTCTGGCCTGTGAAGACCCAGATATGTCACAAATGTGATATTTCGAACAAAATGTCATCTCTTAACTCCATCCAGTTCCACTCCAGTGGCTGTAAGTTGCTTCGAGATTAGTTTTCTATAGCTGACTCTGTCACTTCAAGTAAACGTTACAAAGAATGTGTTACACCCCTGAGCCAGTCTGCGGTGACTTTGAGCGAGTCTACAACCTAAAGTCTACAGTTTCACCATCCACGTAAAAACAATTAACTCACGTGAGCTCAATATTTGTATCATTTAACCAATTTGGTGAACGTCTGTTTTGGTCACGCTGACACACAGATTATGCAGCATCTCACCAGTGTGGTAATTTTGCCCATCTTGCTTTTCAGATAAAGAAAATATAGAACATATTTCTTTCTTTCATCTTCCAAAGCTGAGGTGTCTGTCAGCAGTGCTGAGCTGTGGGCTGAGGTGTGTAATGCGACATGGAAAAGCTTACGGGAATTCATAAGCTGAAAACCTCTCTCTCTCTCATCTCTCTCTCCTCGTTCTGTCCATCAGGGTTCAGGAAGATCTCAGTGAAACCCTTCACATTGTTCAAACCTTTCACAATTCATTACACAACCATTATCAAAGAAAATCTGTTTTGCAGTAAGATGCAAGAAAATAAATGTTTTTACTTTTACTCATGAGTTCTGAGAAACTAGCTGAACACTTACTGATGGCATGAGTTCACAGCTTCAAGTGAAAATATTTTAAAAAGCATACGTAATCTGGCAGTAAATTCACATCTAAGCAGTTTACATCACACCCACAAACAAGCTTACTGTCATATTGGTTTGCCGACATTTGTCGTGGTCCAACACGTTCAGTGCAGACTGGCCTGATGACATCATGAGAACATGACATCACAACTCCCTAGAAAACATGACCTGTGATGTCAGAGGCATGTGGCGTAACACAAAAAACTAATGAGAAAACATGAGGCAGACCTTTTAAAATAAAAGACATTCAGTTATTTCAAAATAAAGGTCACACAGAAAATGAACAACATGAATATTGATGTATCAAAAAGAGTATTTATCTAAATTTCTTTCCTGAAAAAAAAAGACATCTGAAATGGGATGAAGGTCAATAAATAATAACAGTTTTTAGTTTAGAAAGCTGAGGGGACTCTGTCCTCCAGAGAGCAGTTAGAAGCAAACGCTGCTTTTGATATGAGATCACAGGCAACGTTACAATCTCCATATGTGAGCAAGAAAGCTGTGAGCCATGTTTCCATGGTGCTGTGAATCAATTCAGACCTCACACACACACACACACTCACACACACACACACACACACACACACACACACACACACACACACACACACACACACACAGCTTGTGCTTTATGAGGTGTTGGAAAAATGTAGCTGAGGTTTTGGACACATACAACAGCCCACAAATGAAGGCAAGCATTTCCTTTACATGTATCCAAAAGTCCCAAACATTCCTGATCTATTCAGGAAATATTCCTGTAAGGTCTGGAATTACTCAGCACATCAGTAAAACTACAGAAAGAGTACAGAAAGAGTACAGAAAGACTACATTAGGAGTACAGTAAGAATACAGGTACAATAAGTGTGGAGCTAAAACATTCATGTGGATAGCATAGATCTGATCATTTGGTTTGGTTCAATTTATTGAGAATATTTGATTGGCTTTTGATTACTAAAAAAAAAATTCTAAGGTGTTGTTTCCTGGAAGCCTGAAAAATGAGACCAACAGTTTCATATATTTTGTGAAGAGCGTCTACAACAGGATTTGACTTCATGTGTGTGTGATGAGAGGGTGTGCCTCTCTGATTTCATTACAACAAACTGAGTCCAAAGTTTTAGGTCAAAGTTTTGGCAAGACAAGGGGGAGCCCAAATAAAAGATTCACATACACACACACTGAACCGTCCAGCTGGAGTGAAAAAGTACAAATAAAACAGCTTGTTCATTTTTGTGCTGTAATTGTGCCTTCTGCTTTTGGTTATTAAAACGTTAAATCATAAAAAATACAGTCTTTCAAGACGAAAAACAATTAAAAATAATTAACATGTGACAAGTTTGTTTCCTTGGCAACCTGGTATGAGCTCTGTTAACGTGTTTCTGCCTGGTGGGGCCTTGAAAGCTGTAACACGGGCACGCTGTAGTCACATTGTCTGTACAAAACTCTTTTCACCTCACCTGAGGTCACAGCAGTGACAGGATATGACATCATCAGATGACTTCCTGAATCCGGTTCGATTCAGCTAAGAGGAAGAGCTGAATCTGTCTTTGAATTGGCTCATTTCCTTCCCTGTGCCTGTGTGAGCGAGAAACCTTGGACACTTCTGTAGGACCTTGTGATGGTATCGCACAAGAAAACTTTATGATTTAATTCTAGTCATGCTTTTCACTTTTCAAGTGTTTTTGTTAATAAATTGTTAATGCGACTGAGACGGCATCTTGATCATGAGCTGAAGATGAATTCACATACGATTCTGTGATAAATCACAAATGTTATGAGTTCAGAGGGGCAGTAAATATATTCATACCAAACTGAATCAGATTTTATGTTTACTGATGAAACCAGATTAAACGCCAATCTGTGAGCGAAACCAGATTACTGCATGAAAAATTAAACATGGTAGAAGAGGAGAGAAAATACTCATAGCTTACTTTTCACAAGGAATAACCATCAATTTTCAATTTCATTTGTAAATGAAATGGTTTTTCTACCATATTTCATATCACAGATTTTACTTTATTAGAATCATAATCCATGGAATCCCAACACGCCAAACCAGAAATCTGTTTCAAATCTGTTTCGGGGGTAACACAAACCCCTGGCTGGGAATCACAAATGTTGCTGAATATCTGGGCCAGACTTAAACTAGACCTGCCAGAAAAAGACTAGACTACATGGAAAAGTGGACACACACACACGCAGATGTGCAAAACTCAAGACACACACTTGGACACCTCAACAGTCATTAGAGATGCATGAACGATACAGGGATGAGAAATCTGGCCAGAGAGGAGCAGAGAAGATCCATCAAAACTACAGAAGGAAAGAGAGAAGACAGAGAGTGCAGATCTCAGGTTTCAGATTTGACACTGTCTATATCAGACACAGGAATATGTGCCTTAGATATTTTTACGTGTGTGTGTGTGTCTGATTCACATGACTCATTTGTTCTGCAGTCTAACTTCATTATCATTTTGTAAATGTGACAATACAAACATTACTGCAGGTCTGTGTGTAAACTGAAAGTGTTTTGTGACGCATTATCTCAATATAACACAACATCTCTGGGGCATCTTGGTAACATTTTTACAATGTTACAGAATTAAATAAATGTTTTAATAACGTTTCTTTAACCAACCAAACATGTCGATATAGCATCTAAAAAACTGGAAGCTTTTGAACGTTCCTAGAACTTTCCAGATTTACACTTTTAACGTTTTGTTACTTAATAGAAACACATTTTCTTACAGTCTAAAAGTGTGAGCTGGGGATATACAGGTACACAAAGGTTATCCAAACAAATTGAATGTCTTTCAAAGATTTGGTTGCATTAACCCCACAAACTTACATCAATTTAATTGTTCCTCAGAAGAGACCACAAGTTCTCTGAAGGTTCTACGAGAAATGAAACGCTCATGAATTTAAGATTAAAAACTCCCAAGGCTTTAATTTCTCACTCGTCTTCTCTCAAAATTTGCTTTTGTAGCCACAAGCTAACAGCTCGGTGCTGTACAGAACGTGAGAAAATGAGAAAGAGAGAGTTCTTGATTGAGCCGACCGCAAAGAATGCGTCCGCATCAGGAGGGGTGAACTACATCTGCAAAAACGAGGTCAACAAAGCCTCTCGCTTGTTTCTAATTTTCTCAGAAATGACCCAGTCTATTCCAGAATCTCCCCGACCAACTGTTTTCAACCACATCTGGACCACAGGGAGCCAAAATTTACCCCTAATCCATTCAGTTTGGCTTGGCTTCGAAGATTGGCCACAATACTGCCAAAAACCATAAAACAAACAGTGGGTTATACCCAAAATCCCCCAATACAGAGACCAACATGTGTACACACTGTGGCTGCGCTCCAAAACCCGATGAGCTGGTATCTAAAGCAGCTGCTAACTGACATGTAGCCTCATAAGTGACAGATTTAGCACGCTCAACATAGTGGCCAACTTTGTGATGTCATATAATAGCGCTCCTCACGTTTAAACACATGAAACTGCATCCCAGCGAACAATTTTAGGTTCTGAGAACGTTTCCCTTAGTAACAAAAATATAAAAAATGTTATTTTGAATGTTCTAAGAATGGTCCAAACTGAGCATCGTATGCTAAATAATGGAAATCAGGAGCTGGCAGGAGCTGATAAAACCCTGTGACAGCTCAGATTTGAGCCAAGATGACATCCCGGTTCACTCTGGCCTGATAATCTGAAATGTTCTCACAGAGCCCCTGCCATCATCAGCGTGAGGGGATATCGTGAGCTTGTCACGGACCAATCTGATATCTCTTTGTTTATTTCAGGTGCGCTCATTAAATTCCCCTGTTAGGATCCCTCCCCTGCCTGTCTCTGTCTCCCGTCCCCGAGGGCTTCATAATCTCTCCCATCTCAGAGACCATTAGCATCACAATTAAAAGCATATTTAACCCCTTAACACCCAACATACTCTGCTGTCTGCAGGGAAATATTCACAGCAGAGAAACCTGGAAATGACTCGGGTTCATGTTGCACAAACGCGAAGTAAATTAAGATAATAATGATTCATAATGATACAATCCACTTGTCAGGTATGAGGTACAAACTTGTGTCTCATTATGGCTTATCCTTAGAGAGACACAAACCCCGTGTCTCAAATAAAAGAGGGCTTATTATCTAACATAAAAATATCAAATAATTAATTAAACATATCAAATAAACATTTATTTTAAACCATTTGTTAAAAGGGTAAGCATCTTTCACTGCCCATTTATTTTTGAAAGGAAAACAAAACAGGATTTTTTTGTGTCTGCAGCCATGTTTTTGTATCCTGTTTTATGTAAAATGCCATAATCTCCCTATTTTTTCTCTGTAGCAGTCAAACCGTACCGTACCAAACCACGATGGCAGCTGTTCACACACTGAATAAACCCCTAAAGTGTTTTTCCCGGCAGAACAGACAGTGTCTGGGAGAGAGAGAATCTCTCCCTTTGTCTTTCAATGCTGTTTGGTTAATGAAATCGCTGCTTATATTCCATTATTGCTCCAGACAGACTCCGCCCACTCTGAATATATCAACAAACACTATTTAAAGGTACATGACAATAAACAAGAAAACCCATTTAGCTTTATGTCTTATGCAATTCTGCTTCATAGGTATCATGTGTATGTATCAAAGATGTTTAGATATTCAATCTGAAAATACAGCTTTTTTTGCTTAATTTATTCACATCTGCATACGGTTCTCCCTTGTAAGTCTGATGTTTTAAAAACAATGAACAATGTAACATTCATGACTGTCTATTTTGCTTCCTGCACAAAATATCCAGACACAAGTTTTCTCTCTCTCACACACACACATACAGTGTCTTCTTTTCAGCCTGGTTAACACACAAGGTAATTACACCATTCTGCTCTTAATGAGTGGATAAGATGTGAAATCACTCTTCTGATGGGCGCAGGGTGTCTCTCCGTGCCGCACGGGGTCACATGATCACACCCAAACAGCTCTTCACGCAGACAGCGTTTTCTAAAGAGCCCATTATTGGACTGGACTTGTTCATTAGAGGGGAGAGACCTGCTCGTCTGCAGCAGGAAGACACGTGGGCCGACAGATGCAGAATTATAGTGAATATTGCTGGAGACAGCTGCTGATGGACTGAAAATGACCTGAGTGTGTCTCGCTCACTCTTTCTCTCTCTCTATATCTGGGTCTGGGCGATCACCTCTCTCTCACTAAGCTGCAGGTAAAATCTGTGTAAAATCTTTCTAAGGTGTTACCATTATAAAAACATACAGTTTTCCCTAATTGACTTATTAGTGAAAACAGAACCCCACACACACACCCAGGCCTACCAATTATTTAATACAATAAACTACCCAAGAAATGAATTTTTCAACATTTCATGCCTGTCTCATAGATACAATCTCAGAAGAAAATAGCAAGACACACACACACAAACACACATTTATCTAGCTGTCTTAATGAGGACAGTCCCTAGACTTCCATTGTTTTTAAATTAAGCCAATGATAATGACAACAAGTCCAAAACTGAGCCCCGTCCCTTTACAAAGTAGCGCTAAACACACTAACACACACATACTTTATGCAAATGCAACGTCTAAAAGTGACTCTCTTTTGTACAGAAGGGTAAAAAAATTCATTTGACACTAATTACAGGGTCACATCAGCAAATAGCAAAACACACACACACACACACACACAAATCTAAATGTCTAATGTTTATAACCTGCCAAATTAAAATGACCTTTAAAGACTCTTCATTAAAAAATACCAAAACAAATGAGTAAACAAACACTGAAATGAAATGTGTGGAAGAGTGTGACAATAAACACACTGGACAGGTGTGTAAAAACCTCCTACATTAAAACACACACTCACACACACACACACACACACACACAGAGGCCAAAGAGCACACCAGATGGCAGAGATAAAGTGTGTGTGTGTGTGTGTGTGTGTGTGTGTGTCCAGAGCAAAAGGCAGAGAAAGCAGCATATGGTCAACTGACTCTATGCAGTGTAGCCCAGTGTGAGAGCATTTACAACTCTGTGTGTGTGTGTGTGTGTGTGTGTGTGTGTTAATGATGGAGCTGTTGGCTTCCTCTGTCCACAGTGTGTGTATGTCAGCGTGAACTGACATGCTTGTGTGCAGTCATGGGTGTATAAGCACAATAACACACGTTTTTACAGGAAACCCATTACAATGTGTAGTTGATATGAAATTACAGTACAGCCTCCCGCAGTGCAACAAGCTACCTCATCTAAAAACTATGAAGTACAGAGTTTTAACCTCTCATCAGCTGCCAGACTGTAGTAATGTACATCAAAAATGCAACCGAAGAATTAGTAAATGACAATCGTGAAAAACGTCAAATATAAATGTCAGCAATAACAGACATGTAATTGGACAGCTAGCCCACGATTTCCTGACAAAACTGTGCCGTTCAGTTCCACTTCATCCCATGACATCTAAGTTCTTAAGATAAAATGTTGATATCAAACAGATCTGTCCTTCGGTCCCCTCAAAGAGAAAATAATTCAGCTGTTTTAAAGCTGTATGCACGTGTATAAAGCATAAAAGAGCCGAATCAAGTGTGACTGATATGAGCTCTCAGACCGAGCGCTGATATGAAAACATCACCGTGGAACGTGTCTGATAAACGACGACTGATAACAAATGTCAACCCTGTTGTTCACTGTCTGTCTTTGAACGTCTTCTGTGTGAGTGATGGTACAGGTAGCTTCTCTGATGTATTTGGCTTTGTGTTTAGAGGTTGCGCTTGATCACACACACACACACACACACACACACACACACACACACACACACACACAAGCTATTGTGTGTTTCCAGCTTTGCATGACTGATTTTCTCAGCCTCAGATTATCTGTGTGTGTGTGTATTGCATTTCCATCAAAAATCATTTGTGTACTTTGTCTTTGGAACGGGAAAGTATCTTTGGCACCACTTAAATAGCTGTTTACAAATCATATTTCATATATTTAGCAAACACCTTTTGACAAGGGCCAAATACATGACCCTGAGTTAGCTAATGTGTTTCCAAAAAAAGCACCCTAAATAAAAGTAAAAAAACACACTTCTGCACACTTTATGCTGTAGTATTGTCCTTTATACTTACAGTGAGTATAGGAAATCTTGTCTTCCTGCTCCAAACTGCTTATACATAAACTACTTAGTCTCCACGTAAACAAATTGATGACACCCTTTACTGTCAGGAGAATATCTATTGTTATATCTGCTGTTTGTCTCAGTCTCAGATGTCAAATTCAGCTGTCGTATGGGAACTGTGAATCCACTTTCAGTGTGAAGCAAAAACAAACATTTTAATCTGGATTCAGTCTGTTTCCCCAAAGGCTTTCTGGTCAGTCAGGTCGAGGTGGACAGCAACAGCAAGATAAAACTCAATTAGCCCTGCGGTTCACATCTGAGCTGCACTTAGGGGCCATTAGTAATGGATATTCAATGAGTTCTTGTCTTACCGGCATGTACATTTTCATGTGTTTCCAGTGGTAAGACATGATTTCATTTCCTGACGGCTGAACAGGTGTAAAAACTGTGTGTGTGTGTGTGTGAATGCAAAGTTACCCCCCACACACACACCTCAAAATAGCCCACAAAGCTGTACAAACAAGCCAAAATGGGCTGTTTCAATACACAGTCATTTACACCCAATATAACTGTTTTCCCTGACTTAAACCTAAACCCATCGGTCAAAACGCCTCTGAGTTTCCGAAGCCAGGAAGAGTTCCGAAGATTTCCGAAGTCAAAGCGGAATTTGTCGGAGATGTTCTGACATTTGATTTGTCACGTACAGTAACCTCAGACGATTGATGCATAAAGTGAGAACAATGAGTGTGACATTTACAGAAACCTTTACAGGCATTCATTTCAATATGTCAGCGAGCATTCAGAGGTGTTATAAACCACAATCCAGCACCAGACGCATCGATTTATATTGTTATTGTTATTCGCCTTTGTGTCTACTTCATATTTTCCTTCGACTGCAGTTTGCACATGTCTATTTAACCATAAAACAACATCAGACATGCATTATTATTCTGAACCTGTTTCTTTACGTGATGCACGAGTTATCGTGCATAAATAAGACGCTATAATGTGTTGCAGTCGGGCACCAGTACATAATGAATCATATTAACCCCACTGTCTCAGTGCAATAATAAAACAGTCACATTGCACACAGTCGACGTCTGCTGTAAACAGCGATACTGCGTGATGCTCTTGACTGTATAAGAGTTTCTATTGTTTAATCTGTTTACACAAAGAGATGAGAAAACTCTTAGATCTGGCGTTTTCAATGTTTCAATATTGCATTTGCATAAGATCAGAGGTCTCAAACTACAGCCCGAAAGCCAAAATATAATGCAGAAAAGACACGGGAGACTACATGAAAGAATTAATTTACAACAGTGAAGGAAACGTTGTTATGTAGAGAGTAATTCATCATAATAAACTACATTATTAGACACGTTTATTATGGGAAATGCAGTAATTCTTCAACCAGAAATACTGTCTATTAGTCTAATTGTTTATGGTAAACATTAATACAGTGTGAGGTCATAAGGGTGCAGTTATCGTCATTTAACAATGAATTCAAGGGGGTATCGTCCAATCAGCATTTAGAATCGACTGCAGAATATTTTTTTATTTTAAACTTTTTCTTTGTGTCAGTGTGGCATTTTATCTGCTGAACACATAAAAGAACCGCAGAAATGAAGCAAATTCTGCTCATTTTAAAGGCAACGGCATGTGAGGTGAAGCTACAACACAGAGCCGAAGACCTGCGGTGTCTGTGGACGGCCCACTGGCCTTTCCGGTGAAGGTCACGCACAGGTCATTTCCTTCCGCAAGGGGAAATGACCCGAAACGGCATGAATGAATTTTGAGGAGCACGGCAAGAGTTTCAACTCCCCAGACAAAGTCCCACGCATGGACTGAAACAAGAATTCAACACCGAGTCACAGCTCTGTGAAAACATCTGCATAAAGTCATGAAGTTGCTTCACATAATACGGTATTATTAATCACTAATATAATATTCTGATATCCTCTGATGACGGATTTTAACAGGCAAAAAGAAAACCTTTCATATCACAAAGATCCTTTTGCATTTATTTTTGAATTTATTTTTAGGGGAAAAATATATCATTCAATAAATACCATGTCAACATCAACAAAAACGGACAAAAATGGACCTCAACACACAGAAAGCATAAAAAACAGACATCCTACGTTAGGAAACTTTTTTATCAGCACCTACATTTACACACATTTACACACACAAAACTGTTTAATACTGCCTGTAAAAACAAATCATGACAAACAGTCAAGAAATTGATTTAAAAAATGGCACAAATGTGAAAACAGCTTTTCGTTTGTTTTGCGAACAGTTGAAATAAAAAGTGCAACTACAAACATGCAGCGAATGAGACTCTGTAGCTAGCTTCATACATCTGTTTTTAGAATCGCTATGTTTACTTAAACGCTACAAAGGTGGAACGGATTTTCTCCTACGGTTCTGCAAGATGATGGCACACATTTGTTTTAATTTTTCGTGCACTCGTTTGAGTCTCTGCGTCTGTTTGGGAGCAGACGGAGTGAACTGCATAGCAGAGCAGAGAGTACAGAAAAACCTGGAGTCGAATTTGACCTCGCGTTTGATGCTCGATTGTTTTTAACAATTACATGGAAACAAAAGAACTTCACAGAAAAAGGCACGAATTGTATGATGAAATGCTCATTTTATGTTGTTAATAGCATTTAACAATTATTTGTTAGTTCCGACTGGAATTTGCTGTACTGTTGGTAGCTGGGGTTAGTCATGACTTTTAATCTGAGAAAGACTAGTTTATCCAGATTTCTGCGTTGTAGTTTTAATTAGCTTTATTCACCTGCTGAACTCTGGCTGACCAACAGAATCTCAGAAACTTTAATCTGATCAAATCTCAAAGGTCACATTTGTGCCGTTCTTACAGAACCGTGGAAGAACCTTCTACTGATCCAAAAGCCATCTACAGCACTCATCCATCATGCAGTCCAGAACATTAATTTGCCCAACTTGAAAACGCTTTCTCCAGTTCTTTGGTTTCTTTATTTACTGAATCCCAGCGAACTATGTTTGAGGAGTTATACAGAAACGGTGCGAGTTCAAATATACCAGCGGCGTATCCATGGAGACAGTTTTAGCTGAGCTTAGCATAAGAAAATGAAACCACGCACACACAAACTCGTGCTCTCGACCTACACAAGGAACAAAACGGACCGTAACTGTAGGAGGAAGTGATCATAACCACAGTGATGCGCTGTTGTTTCGTATCCTTGTATCTTTAGCTTATGAACTCCACGTAGACAGAAAACAAGTGTTTTCTTAATTTTGTTGTTTTGGAAGCAACCTTCTCCTATAGCATTCTGCTTTTCTGGTCAATCAAAATGGCAATCAAACTCAATCCGACGTGTGCATCTTCAAGAACTGTTTTAAAAAGAGCAGTGCACCAACACTCAGCAGAACTCTGGACTCAATGGTTACGTGATTCTATTTCCTTCAGTCCTTCCTGCAGACAAAATCCAGTGAGCTTCCAGAAGCAGGAAGGAAGTGCTCCTATTGGCCGAGAGGGTGGTGACAACCTCCTGCTGGATAAGTTTAGGAGGGGTGGGTGGGCCATAATGATTCTTCGAACCCCGTATTCGGACAGTCAGGAATTCCAACAATTCCTTTTCTTTCCATGTCTGTTTTGTGTTTGGAGGCAAAAAAAAAACCTCTCTTGCGTTCATGTTCCACCCTCGCCATTTCCCAGAATGCATCTGTCCCCCCCTTTGCGCTTGCGTTACATGACCGTGCAGCTCTTGGCTTTGTCTTTACGCAGGTCTGTCGCCACGGCAGTGAGGTCTGGTCGAGTTGGCATGTGTGAAATGCGTTTGGTGGAGCGTGCTGATTTGTTGCGCTTGATGTGTTTGTTGTTCTTGTTTACGCATGCCAACGTCGCAACGTGGAAAATGTCCCTCACGCTGTTCTCTGACTGAACTGCGGAGCATTCGATGTAAGGCGCAGATATCTGCTTAGCCATAGCTGAACCCTAAAAGAGAGTTAGAGACAAGGCAAGGATAAGCTTTGATGAGAATTAAATAGTGCAATTTTGTCAAAATTAAGTGTCGTTTCATTTGTTCACGTCTGATGAACCACTTATTGCGCTGACGTTTTTCGCATACGCTTGAATTAAATTCAGATCTTTAATCCAAACCATCATAGCAGCACTGAACCAGCTCTGATGATAAACGTAATTAACGCTCAAGTAATTAGATGACCATTAGATAACAAGGCAAATTAAAGATACATCAATTTAAAGATAAAACATTTAGGGTGACTCAAGTTTAACGACATCCAACGAAATCGCTCATTTAGTTTATCCAGTAAGATTCGCCCACCTGATCATACGACACGGGCGTCTGTCTGTGATTGGACAGTTTTACTAAAGTCGTGAGGTCTGTTCTGAGGTCTGACTTGCATCCCACCAGCAGCATTTTTGTGTTGGGGCAAAATTCCTGGATCTCCCCTTTCCACTGCGAGACAAAGAGAACAAACAAACATTGAGAGATTAAACTGACTTGCTGTGGTTTAGACAGTAGCAAACATTTCCTGTTTACATTCTCAGAGTATCTCGTATCCCTTATTACTCCATGTGTACACGATTATTAATGTTCCATCTTACAGGTGAGACGTGCTTCCTACAAGAATAAAGCTTTCATTGTAGGGTGTGTGTGCGTGTTTATATCTTCTCCCACAGTGTTACAGGTGATCTGCATTCTTTTCTTTCCTAAACAAAGCAGGTTCTGTGTTGGCGTGGCATTAAATCGCTGGACTTAATCTCTGCTTGTGCAGATTAATGGTGAGTTGGCATAGTCGACAAGATCCGGGCGGGTGAGACACAGTCGTATGATTGTTCATAAGGGAACATGGGCACCTTAACATATTCTCGTTCCCATGATCCTTTCCGCTCACCTCCAGCTCCCAGGGGCCCTGAAAGCACTAGCTGATCCCGAGCTGGGATTTGCAACACTGCCTGATCTTGTTTCCAATTGTCCGACCCAGATCTTACCCATAACCAAGTGAAGATAAACCACAAGGGCCGAGTTTCAATTCGAATGCTCTAGTTATGCATAATGATGGAGCAGAGGCACACCCTAACCCAGGCACCTGACCCCGGACTGAAAACCTAGATGATATTCAACTCCTCTGGACAAAGAACAACCTCACTGAGATACAAGGAACAGGCAGTTAACAAAGGGATGGCACAGGAATTTTCTCTGAGTCACGGTAAAGACGTTTCTATCTGTCAGAACCAGCGAGGTCAGATATTCGGTCCCACAGCCAAGAAACTCCCATAATTCATTTCACCACACCCATATTTTTTAACCAACTGAGGCATGGACATGCTAGACAATAAAATCAAAAATACAGTGAAGGTTAAAGACTCAACGGAAATGTTGATTAAGACCATAACCCCACCTCTGAATCTGAGCCTAAATTCTGAATGGCTGAAAACCATTCTGTCCAAGATGAACAACAATCGTATGGACCATACAGATAATGTTTACCTTCTTTAAAACGCTGTCCAGAGTTTCTGGTCGGCTGATGTCGAAGCATATGATGACGGCATCTGAGTCGGGGTATGAAAGAGGTCTAACGTTATCATAATACGGGGAGCCTATGAAACAGAACAGACAGGTTAGGAAGGACCCTGGATCTTAAAATGATTCAAAAAATAAATAGCAGGACAGCGAGTCTGAATTATGGTTCATTTATTACTTAACCTCGCTTGACTTTCTTTCAGCTCAGAAAGTCATTTGAAAGCTTTTATGAATTCTTAAACACTCACGACTTTCTAACCATGAAACATTTACATATTCATACTTTCACAGAGGGACTGAAATAAGAGTTTAAACAAAAAAAACTCAAAACACTTTTTAGAGTTAACTGAGGCTAAATAATGATTAAAAAATGTCAAACAGACTCTTGTGCCATAACCTTATATTTACAATAATACATTATAAACTTTCATATTTTTAAGAAAATATGAGTGGTGTTTGTTCATCCGTTTTGGGGGTGGTTGCTGGTGTGTTGCTATGTGGTTGCTAAGGTGTTGCTAGAGTGTTCATTAAATGGCCAAGACAGAAGACAATTGCTGTCATATAACTTCAGAATTTCATTTATAATGGCGATTATTAATCTAGATTAATCTAATGTAATTGTTAATAATTTCCAAAAGTTAACCTTTAATATGAGAACTAAAAACATGAGCAGCAATAAATGTTTTCACAACCAATAATAATCATGAAACAATTTCCACAATCAGCGTCCCCTCCCTTCTAAATCTCAGGAGAATTACTCAGTTCTGTGAAACAACCCTGGATTTACACAAACAGATCGAGTCTTTACACGAGATTTACACGCTTATAAGGTGACAGATTCCAGGACAGTCTATTCTGTGTGACAATAATTCACAGATCCAAATGATAAATGAAAAATGTTTCGCTGAAAACTCCAGGCGGTTACAGTTTATGATCCAGTCTCAGATACCGTAGAGGCCAAAATCCAGGAGAACAATAACTCAGGGTTTTCATACCATTTATTATTATTATTTATTATGTTTACATACCATAATATTTACGCCATATAGCATGGTTTTACCTCAAAGATATTTCAAAGTGCATCACTTCAGGTCTATGGTACAGCTCTCAAAAACACGATATTTGCTGAGTAGTACATGCATAGTACGTAAAAAGTATATACTAAGATGCTAGCATAGTGATTATAGAAGATGGCTAATAACATAGCACTGAAAAATGACCATATCCATGTCGTGTTTGAAGAATGTCCTTGTATTACCATAGCAACTGTTAAAATAACATTGTACTGACATGGTAAATCTCCAAGTACATAAACATACACTCTTTAATGCAACCCCCACATTCACACAGACACAGATGTGTGGGACAGCAACACACGACCACACTTCTTAATCCACACAGTGTGTGTGTGTCACTGCGGTTAGCTATTACTTAAATATTGTCCACACACTGCAGGGGCTGGGTTGTGTGTGTGTGTGTGTTTATACTGACAGAACAGCTGATGGATTCACTGGGTGTTAAAATTCCTTTTCTGAGCATGTGGCGGTCGTGTTAAAACCAGCACATCACATCACACGCACACACTCACACACACACACTCACAACACACACACACACACATACACTCACAACACACACACACACACACACACACACAACACACACACACACACATACACTCACAACACACACACACACACACATACACTCACAACACACACACACACACTCACAACACACACAAACACACACACACACTCACAACACACACACACACACACACACACACACACACACACACACACACACACACTCACAACACACACACACACACACACACACACTCACACACACACACACACACACTCTCACAACACACACACACACAAACACACACACACACACTCTCACAACACACACACACACACACTCTCACAACACACACTCACAAACACACACACACACACTCACACACACACACACACACACACTCACAAACACACACACACACTCACAACACACACAAACACACACACTCACAACACACACACACACTCACAAACACACACACTCACAAACACACACACACACACTCACAAACACACACACACTCACACTATTCTTGTCAAACTTCATGTCACAAGTTCCTCCGGAATTTAATTTCCTCTCCAACTAACAAGGTAAGAAACATTTCAGAGAAAATTGCAGTTCACCAGACGATTTTTTTTCCCGGCGGTCCACCACACAATAGCTGCTTTGTGAAGTATCAGCAAACCTTTCCATGCAGGAATGCGAGGCATGCGGGCCCAGAAATGCGATCCAGGCAAGAAAACTCCAGCAGCTTTGAGGAGATTTGAGGAGCGTTTCAGTGTGTCCCTGTTGAGAGCCTCTCCCGGCAGGAGCCCATTCAACACTCCTAAGAAGGTTTTGTTTTCTGGGGTCAGCTGATAATGGAGCCCTTCATGCTGATAATAGCCCAGGGTCAAATTAGAGCGTTTAGATAAAGTCTTAGGTCACGACTTGAAAGAAACCTGGACAATGCCTTTTAAAAAAAAAAATATAACTTTTGAATGTAACAAAAAGAATAAAAGGTCATCTTTAAACATTTTACAACATGCAAAGAATAATTTATTCCATTTAAAAATACAACTCTCAAACCTCACAGATTTCTAGACAGACTTTCTTGCTAAAAAATAAAATGTTTTTTAAAAAGTTAGAGTAGCTGGTCTCCTGGCTTCTCACCCATGACCTCAACTATTTGCTTGAAGACTCTGATTAAATGCTTTACCGCATACAAATATCATCCCACAAGGTCACCCTGAAACAGCCAAAGATGCCGATTCAGAGACAGCCAATCGAAACCACATCTACTTGACAGCATAATGTGACAGATTATTTGTCACTGGGGGGCGAATATAAGATGCTTAAGTGAAAAAGGACTAAATTTTCCACCGCTGGAGCTTTGATCATCCAAAACTACATGCTTACTGTACAACTCACAAATCACAAAGGAACTGAACCCAGCCCAGAGCAGTGTGTGTGTGTGTGTGTGTGTGTGTGTATTGATGGATTGCCTTCGATTGGTGGATTTGAGACATGTCGAGTCCTCGACTTCACATCTGCAGGGGGTTTCTGGTCAATAAGTGTCTGGGGGAAGGGTTTCGATTCCATGGAGACCCGGAATACACACACACACACTCCCGGCCATTGAGAAGATCAGAGACGATGAGGTCTCTTGTCTCTAGAAGTGTGTGTGTTATCCTGACAGAGCTTCCTGTGTATCGTGTATCATAAAACACACACATACACACTTGAGTTTCAGATACAGAAGACTTTACAAACCCCTCGAGTCAAAATACACTACAAAACCCTAATGAATTATTCATGAAGTGAACTAGCCGAGGCCCGGCCAGCCTGATGCTGAAATTACAGTCAAATATTACAATGTTTTTCATTGTAGAAGCACAAATTGTTTTAATGGACTGGCCATGGTCATAATAAAAGCGTTACACAAAATTCCAGTTCAATTAAACATGGAAAGCTCATTTAAATACACAAAAAACATTAACACGATTGTATTGTTGTCTTGTGTCTTATAAGCAAGTTTTTGTGGTTGACGTTTTAAAAGAAACATTTTCAGAACACTGTGAGGACGTTACATTATCAATGAAGGATGTGCGATTGATATCGTCAGCTGAACGGTGAATGCGGTCATCACTCAACAGCTGATTGGCAGACAATGATGCAAACAGCCAGCTGATTGGCTGATGGGGGTCGGCAACTGTTACTAACAAAGGTGAACAAAGAGAACAGCTAGCAAACTATCCACCGGGGGTCAATCTGGGAACAGCCCCTCTCTGATTCATCTACTATTCAAAAACACTCGAGAGATGTAGGATTTTAGTCTTGAAATGCTGCCTGGTTTCTCTCTCTCTCTGTTTATCTCTAATGCACTCAGGTGTTTGGACCTGCTATATCCTGGATTTAGGCATTTGAGAAGACTTCAAGCACTTCTTTGAGTCTAGCTCTCACCGAATAACTTGCATCATAATAAAGAACAGTCTGGAAAACTGCAGCCTGACACAGACAGCTACCTACATGTCCAAACACCAGAACCAGACAGACCGCCCAGCCCACAGACACCCACAGCAGACAGATGTTATCAGAACACAGCCCTCAACCCGTATCACAAACTACCTACACCATCACATCAGCGATTACCCAGCTGACAATTCTGGGCTGTAAGAACGTTTCCCTAACATTTCCATTAGGTTACAACAACATTATATCGAAAGTTATAAGAACATTCAAAATGGCTGTTTTTTAACAACCTCAAAATCACAGTTTTGATATAAGATATATAATGTTAAAAAACGAACGCAAGAAAGTATTTTGATAACTTGGAGAACTTTTACAGAACATGAGCCAAAGTTCAGAGAACGTTCCGCATTCGAAATGGCTTTAGATTTAGGAAACAATTTTACTTCTATTCTAGAATGAGGAGACGACTCTAGATTTAGAAAATGGCTCCAGATTGAGTGGACCTGCTGGTTAAGTGATTTAGAAGTCTATTGAGGTCACCAGTACACCAGCATGTCATGGTGGAAACCACAACATATGTTAGTCACATGCAACGCTTGTTTTCTCAGCGGGGTAGATTTAGCACACGGCTCTAGATTTAGAACCGAATCAAAGACCAGCGGGAATGTCCTGCTTTTTGCTGGTTTAGGACTGGTCTAGCTTATGGATTGCAACTCTTAGCAAACTTAGTACTGGAGTACAAGATCTAGAAAAACAGGCGTTGACAGAATCTGGTTAAGATCAGTCTTGCTGCAGGAAACAATCAGCACATAACTCCAGATTTAGGACCACACACAGCACTAAACTACCTAATGGCTCCAGGTTCAGGTGGGAATGTTTTTACAACAGATAACAGCTAAGCTCAAAGGAAGCCAGTCTGTCTGTCTGTCTGTCTGTCTGTCTGTGTGGACACTCTTGTATGATCTGAGCTCTGGAAACAGACCACTATTCTACATTCATCAAGAGCCAGCAAACACTCCACTCTCATTTGACTCTTATTTGTGTGGTCACGCCTGCTTAGTTTCGTAAAAGGTACGAAATGCAGGAAAGAAAGGCGAACGCTTCCGTTTCATTTGTTTATCCAAAGCACCATTTAGTGCAAACGATTCCCGTGATGCCATCCTGACATTCCTGAAAGATGAGGTGCCCACGGATCAGATTCCACAGGAGGGAGGAGTGTGTCAGTGCATTAGCAGAGGGTGTGTGACTGAACTGACTCAACTACAGAAAAAGAAAACGCTCAGCCGCTCAAATGAGAAAGAAAAGCTACGAAACAAACCCAGATTTCCCCGGCGGGCGTTAACGTAAGATCAGTCATTATCATGCAAAACACACAGACGTGACCAAATGATGAAACATTTAATGAAGTCCTGAGAAATACAAGTGTAGCGTATCAGACTGCTTAAAAGATTCATTACATTTACAGAATTACAAAAATATGAAACGTATGAAGAAAAAAAAACACAGAGATCAAACTCTGACCCATGATGGGAGACTTACAATGTCACTGTACATTTTACCAGCAGTATGTATTGATCTGTAGTATGTGTTATATATGAAGTTCATACAGTATGTACAGTATAAAAAACTACAGTCTTCAGCAATCAGTTTTATTCTGCTTCTGTCCTCGGGTATAACCTCTCTTATAAAACACAACACAGGACGAACAGGTCCCCGTGTGTACAGGTCACACAGGGTTTAGGTTTGGGGCTGTGAACTCACCTGATGTATCCCACAGGCTGAGCTCGATCCGCTGTTTGTCGATCTCAAAACTTGCCGTGTAATTTTCAAACACGGTCGGTGCGTAATTCTGCAACATGAAGAGATGACAGATGAGATGATGTTTAATAATGAGTGTGTAAATGAACACACACGACACACAACTGAAGACGAACGGAAAGCGGGTGTTTCGGACAGCCGTGCGCATCCGTGCGCTTTTGCGCATCCGTGCGCTTTTGCGCATCTCACCTCCGGGAAACAATCCTTGGCGAAAACATGGAGCAGAGCGGTTTTCCCACACTGGCTGTCCCCCACCACCACGATCTTACATTTGACGCTCTGACTCGGATCCATGCCGGGCTGAAGGGATGGTTTCTGGAGAGATCCCCGCTCCTTCATTGATTGTCTTTACGCGCAGGTCCGTGGAGGCGCACGGCGGAGACGCGCAGGTGTCTGTGTTGGGGAACAGTGTGTGTCTTGATCTCTCCCTCAATGATGTCCTGCAGGGAACCACCAAGTGCTTGAATTGCAGCCTTCTCACTTTTTGGGGATGTTCCGTGATTTTATATGCGGCTGGTAAACCAATGGCTGTCCTTTAAGACATCTGGAGATCCTCCCCTTTCCATCTGCACGGATAGATAGAGCGCCCTCTGTAGGCCTTTATATTAAACCCCACTAACCTGCTGCCATCAGGTTTCTGGTGGACGTGTGAAGCTGTGATGCTCAAACTGCCCTTACAGAGCAAATCTAGCCAGCATGTTTATTTCCTGCACACCTGCAACACATGCACTGATTCAACAAGCCATCAGAGAGTGTGTGTGAGAGAGAGTGAGACAGCCTGAGAGTGAGACAGCCTGAGAGAGAGACAGGGTAAAAGATGATTCAGCTGAAATACCACGCACCCAAAAAACATTTCTGTCCAGCAGTCAGATTGCAGGATCAGGTTAAGGGTGTGTGTGAAGGTCATTGTATATTGTTCTTTCAAAATGAGAGCAAATATTGATGGAACGTTTCACTTATAATCTGAAATCTACCTTCCTCCACATCATGTCCTTGTTTCCAATGGTTACCGTATTAAAAGCGCCGTCTGTACACGTCTACAGCGCTGTCACATAGCTGTAATCTCACGTCACTGTCAGGAGAAACCGTGTCGGTCAGGTTGAGTTCGCAAATCCATCGGAAAAATCAGTACGTGTCATCCAAAACTTTTAATGACAGCAGTTACACACAATAACGTCACAGCCGCAGGTTTTTCAGCGGGTCAAAGGTCAAAAAGCAGAAATGAACTCGCTCATCTGTCAGGTGCTTAATGCTGCAAAAAAACTAAATTATTATAACAACAAAATCATACTGAACATTCAGCACAAGTCATAAAACAGATACCAGTCAATATTTCAACTCCAAATGGTTAAATGTCACATATTAGTCGCCCAATCAGGCGACAGCATTGAACGTTTGTCATTGCCTCTGTACACGACTTTACTAACCCATGTGGTGTGTTATTTGCTTGTTTGTGTGTTAATGTGATGTATTGACTCATGTTAAGTGATAACGGCTGATTAACCTGCGACACAGCGTGATATAGACCGACGGTGAAATGGCCCTTTTCTTCTTAAATTGCTTTCCGCTTCACAGATCTCTCTGTCAATAATCATCCAGACAGAAGACGCACTGACATTTTCCTCCAGCTAAAAGTGCTCGTGTCCGGCTTTAAATGAAATCATCTGTTTCAGCGGAGGCGACTGTGAGCCCGACAAGACATTTAGAAAGTTAATGATGTTGAAGAGAGAATTTAAAACCTACATTGTAAAAAATTCAAGAGCTGGAAACAGTACATCAGCGTTTAATCACCGTTGAGACACAACCCAGCTCACAGGGAACATTCTCAGAAGGTTGGCTAACATTCTCTAAAAGTTATCTCAAGGTTTTCCAAACATGTTCTTGCAAGTAATGCTAGTGGATGTTTTGTAATGTATATCAAAAATGTAATCTTAAGTAGTTAGTGGACCATTTAAAAAAGTTACAGAATTCAAAAATATTTGAATAAAGTTTTTATAACCAAGCAACAACGTGGATACAACATTAAAAAATGTTTTGAACGTTCCCAGAACTTTCAAAATAACAATTTAATTTTTTTTGTTACTTGATGGAAATATCTTTACAATCTAAAATTGATAGCTGGGAATAAGAAAGAAGTTGAATGGGGATTGTGGGAAAACTGTCGGGATTTGACATTCCCACAATCCCTCAAGCACCCCCACACACACACACCTGTCACACTCTGTCTGTTAGCTGAGGGCTGGTCTTCTTTTAAAGGTGTCAGTTGTCTCTGGGAATGACAGATTATATATCATTTCTCTGTTTTGTAGGCACTTTTGTTCACCCTCTAAATGAACATTTATTGTTATTATAATGTTGTTGGATTTACAGCTGGATTGTTACGTGTGGAGAATTCAGAATTCATCTTTGACTGCGAATGGAATTAGTTAGTGAACCCACTGGCTCTTAACTAGCTAATTATTTCAGCCGTCAATCACATGGTAAGACCAAAAGACCGAAGCGGATCCCAGCGCTCTGCTTTTAAATCTGCCCTCGGAGGCTGAAATGTTCATTTAAAAATGAAGCCAAGTTTTGTCAGACACAAAACACATTGTAAACAGCTAAACAATGCTGTAAAAATGATCTAATTAAATCAAATTCGGTACATCTGCTTGACATATGCCTTATGTCAGATATCCACCAGGGTGGCCAAACATGTATATAACTAGATTTTATTTTTAAATAGAATATTTACAGTTTATCCAAATACTTATTGGTAATCTATAAATGTATGTATAAATAAACTTTTTTTTGATCATAATTGGTCACAGAAGAATCTGCAGTGCACAATTTGTGTCTGTCTTGAGACACATTTCCTGTGATCTACATGTGGCATTTTACACTTTCGACCTGCTAAACTTGTGACAAATTGATTTGTGACTTTATATAGCGCTTGTAAAGTGTATGCGTGATAAAAGTCCCAGAATTCCCTGAGTAAACTACAGCAACTCAGGGAATCTTGTGCCTTAAATCTCAATCTTGTGCCTTAAACCTATTACTCAGATCTTTGACGTTAACACAGACTGTTTCTCAGCGCTACGACATTAAAAACTAAATGACCTCATTACCAGCCCATTCAGGTCTTACTGCACTGTGTTGTCTACATCAAACGCTCGTCGTAAAGACGCTTATTGGTCTAGGACTTCCTTAACTGTGGTTTTCACGAATCTGGGAGTGCTCAGCACTGAACCTTGAGGCATTCCAGAACGAGGACATTAACAATGCTGAAGAGGATGTCTGTGGAAAATGTCATAAAACTGCAGACTTCCAGAAAACTCCAACTCACATTTGCCATACCACACACTCATACCACATACAGATCAATATATTTAAATACACACTCAGCACTTTCTACATTAAATATGTTAAGGAAACAGTGCACCTAAAAATTCAAATTCTACTATCATCAAGTATTCAGTATTTATTTACAATATAAGACTGACATTTAAGTTTGAGAGCGCTCTTATCAAATGTTATACAAATGCTTCCCAGCATGCACTGGGGCAGAACAACGATCAATCAATATAGCAACATTGTCAGTTTTCTTTATTTTTTCCTTGCCACATTTAGTAACTTGTTTTGTGATGTCTAAAGTGCTTCTCATCCTCTTCAGATGTCCTGTTGACTATTCTTGTGCTCTACTTTCTAACCATCTGTCTTTGTTTGTACCCCTCTTTTGTTTCTCCTTTTTTCTTTGTAGTTGTGGGGTGGAGGGGATTCTCTCCCAGGCAATAGCATGCCAGGCTACTTTGACAATGATGGCAGTGTGAGTGTGTGTGTGAGAGAGTTTAAAGGGCTCAGTTGCGGTTTATGCACCAGGAGATCACATTGGCATGTAGCCTTTGATAGTTTCACAAAGTGTGCTCTGGTTTGTGTGTTGGTATAATTAAGTTATGTCTTACAATTGAAAAGGTCAACACGGTCATGATTTTGGGTTCTTCCACTGTCAGATAACCCACACAAATCTCTGACACACACTGTAACTCAATGGCACAGAAAGGTTGGCTCTGTTCCAAAACGTAGTGAGCTGACTACATAGTCTCCCTTTTTAAGGCTCACTATAGCATAATATACAAGCTGTACTTGCATGGTACTTGCCTTATAGCTACATACCAGCTGCCTATGTAGGGAGCTCAGTAGATTTTGGAACGCAGCAGCAGTGTTTAAACTCCCGCAGTGATACAGATGCAGACGCCGTGTGTTGCCGGCCCTGTTTTAATACAGCAGGAATTCCTTTGAACCTCTTTTTTATGATGGAAGCTCCTCGTTTAAAGATTTCATTGCCATTTCCTGCCTCCGTCTCCACAAACCCCTCATTCAGATGCGCTGAGCTGCTGCACCACTTTCCTGCAAAAGAGAAAGCCAAGAATCAGATCACGGTCATGTGTGGCACGTATTATCCTGTAATATTTGAAATATTTTGAGACTTTGTAGTATTATTTTATAGGTCACTGAGGCGTCAAAAGCTGTTAAGAATGATTCAGAAACACAGAGGCTGAGACAGCGCTTGTGCTCCTAAATGAAATGTTTCTGTGTAGATAAACTGGAAAGTCTATTGGCTTCATTTATCTTTTCAGTGCTCAAGGTCATCCGACTTCTGTATAATTCAAAGAGTTTGTCTTGTAACCCGACAGTTCATACGAGCTGTGTTGAACCTTTGTGTGTCTGAATCTTTTCTTTTAAGTAGACAACAAAAATGTGTGTGAAATCGTCAAATTTATTTGTTTTGAATGAAAAGATTTAAACAGGAAAAAAATGACCTGTAATTTAGAGCCCAGACAGCAGAGATATACTAGGAAGAAGAAATGATAAATCAAAGACTTGAGATATATGGCTCAGCTCACACACGCCAATACAGTCATGGCAGACATAGATCAATAAATATAAATATCTCTTTACCGCTCTCTCACCTCAGCTTTGTCCTTTCACCAGCTAACTCCACAAATAAAGCCGGAAATAAACAAAAAACAACTTCATCCGATTAACAACTCTGTTCTCCTCAAAGCTTCTCACTGAGGTTTTCCTGCAAACAAACCTGATTATGAGTTCAAGCGCCCGAGCTGGACTCAGAAGAGGCTTTGGTTGTTCACAGTGGGTACTGACCCATTTTACAAGACCTGCAGGTTTCACAGAACACTGAATATACACAGTGAAGGGTAAACAGTTTAGCCTTTTTGACGTCGACTACATACGCAAATCATTCAAACCAAAGCAGCTTTTTGTGCAGTGAACTGTATTTGTTTTACAATGCAACAAAATCAATCTACGTTCTTAAATGTTCTCGAGGTGTCTGTAATGTCTCTTTGACGATGTGCTTGTTTCAAAGCCAAGAGCGGTCATTTAAATCCACATTCATTATAAATAGCCAACACTGCACATTTTGGACTCCCCCCAAACATTTGGTCATTTGGCTCTTGTAACATCCAGTCTGGTGTTGTCGACAGGCGGGGGACTGGGAAAACCTCCGGGCGCTGGGCTGGGGCCAGTTACAACGGGTGGGACCCCCTGAGGGCCTCCGATGGTGGAAGAAAGATCCACCCAAAAAAAGGGAGAGAGGAGCTTCATGTTTCAGTCTGTCGAAAACTGTATAAAATATAAAACTACACAACTTGAAATGATATAATAGTGCACTGTATGTCACTCTGAATAGAAACATGTCAAATGAATAAATGCAATTGTAAGTTTATGGATGTAGTTTTAGGATTTTTTTCTTTTAACAAAAATAGATACAGTATTTTAATTTAATTTCTCCTAAAGTAGCCCTCTGAACATTTTAAAGTCATTAGCAGGTCTCTGATCAGTTGCTGAATGCACAGTTATGGATTGCGTGTACATGCGAGGGTGCTGCTGCATGCTGGGTGAGTTTCACTCCTGATAATAAAGAACAGAACTCATAATGTTTTAACAGCTAACAGCTCTAAGACGCATCATACAAAACTTGCCTCGAGAGAGAGAGAGAGAACTGAAAATTGATGCTTTTATGCAAATATTCGCGACTTGGTGCTTTTAAAGTTGAGTAAGGAGTGTTTCTAATAACACCCTGTTAATAACACCCGTCCCATTTACATTTCTGAAAGCTTATTACAGTGTGTACCAGCCAGTAAAACATCAATGTTTTAACATATATTAAAATTTTAACACCTAAAGGTATGCCTAAGCTTAAAGTTGATGCTCTGTTGTTTTCTGTGTCTTCACTTTATCTTAAGCAAGTTTTCATGTTTTTAGCATAATCCTCCATCTTTAATTTTTAAGACACATTCTGGATTTGCATACATTTTCATTTAAGCTTTTGGCAGATTCTTGCGTCCAAAGTGACATACGATGTATTTAAACTTTACATTTTATGAGCTTGCGGAATTCCTGGAAATTAAACCCACAACTTTGACGTTGCTAGCACCACATCCAAAGCTATGGTCACATTATGGTTATTTCAGCTCCAGTTACTACTGAAAGATTGTCATGGTTTTACTTATCTGTTCTAACTTAATGGAATGCTGGTTATATTCCACACTGTTAACTTAAGTTAAGTGCTTAACAAGTCAACTAAACCTCTTAATGTGCTCATTAAAATCGTCTGAGTTCACCCACCGCACTAACCCGGCTAACAGGGAACATTCTTAGAACTTTGACTAACGTTCTCTAAAAGTTCTCTCCAAGTTATCAAAAAATGTTACTGCATGAATGTAAGTAGAACGTTTTTTACGTTATATATTGTATATATTGAAAGTTTTATTTCTAAATAGTTAGTGGAACATCTGAAAACTTTACAGAATTAAAAAAGGTTTAAATAATGTTCTTATAACCCACCAATAAAGTTAATAAACTGTAAAAACTGAACGTTTTGAATGTTTCTAGAAAGGTCAAAATTGCATTTTTTTATGTAATAGCAAGTTTTTGTTACTTGGAAACAATAGAGACACATTCAACCTAAACCTGTAGCTGGCAATGCACCCTGTGTTTGGCATTGCCTGTTAAACTCGTGTCTTGGTTTTCCATATGCTTTGGGCGTGTTAACATCATTAACATTAGAACTGTTAGCCTGCAGCTCTGGACATTAACATAGCTGGAAACTCCTGTTCATCCAGGCCGACTGGCAGTCGCCTGCAGACGCATCTGTACGTGCTGTTTTTGACATCCAATCCAAGCGTTTTTACCCTTTTTACCCTTCGGTTGCCTCAGGAAACAGTTTCATTTGTTCGTCTTTCGCTGTGGGACGGCAGTGTAGACAGGTTGGAGGAAAACAGAGACCATGAAGAGCGTCTGGAGTGTGACCATCCCTCAGACCAATAAACACAAACATCTGGAGAATTGTATCCATCACAACCTGAGAGGAGAAAGAGAAGAGATGTCTGCATGTTAATTGAGCAGCATGTGTCTTGCTCTGGGAATGAAGGTGTCGGATCTATCTGTCATTTCATTTATAAAACCTATTGAAAAACTGTCACAGGCTGATGAAGATAAAGACGGAGAGAGAGAGATTGAAGGTGTTGTTTTGAAACCACAGATGAACTGCAGCCTACAGATGCAAGATCTCATCCGGACCCAGTGTTTAGATTACTGCTGTTTACACAGTTAAACCCAGCAGAGGACCTGATTGAGAGCTGTGTCTAACCGATAATCCTACTCATAATGCTTAGCAGGGCACATTTTTGTGACTATATGAATATCTATGAAGTCTTTTCGCATAACAGCTAAAGATTTCTTAAAATAAGGTGCTATAATTTTATTGCTAAATTAAAACGTTGCCAACAATGTTACTTTTTTTAATGAGTCTCCACAAGTTAAACTGTTTTCCCTGATCCAGCACAAACATTAATCAATAAAATCATTACAACACCCTCGTGCAGTTAAATGCAACCCTCGCAAATCAATGTAAATAAATAAACAAGCCGTTTACCTGCAGTGACCTCTGATTCCTACAGGATCAAACCAGAGGCCACGAAGCACATCTGATTCTTTCTTAACAGGGAAAAGAAATACAACACAAAAGATCTGAATGTGTCGGAGAGAGTGAAAGTCAAAGAAACTGAGAGAACCCTGGACGGACAAAAGCAATTAACATGATGGTGGGGGCAGCCATGGTTGTGCGACGTGCTCTGAAAGAGACAGAGGGCGAGAGAGAGAGATAAATAGGGAGGGACCTTGAAAAAGATGAAAGACCCTCAGAGTAAAAGAGTGTGTGTGTGTGTGTGTGGAATGAAGGGCTGATTCTGTATCCCAATATTACCAGTAAACCTTCTATGATTACCCCTCTTCCTCCCTAAAATTGTATAGCTGGGATGGCTTCCATCACGTCGCTATGGTAACATGGAGTGGTCCAGCGAGGGGTTTGTAACAGCATTTCAGAGTCAAAATGAACAGATGGACTAATTTAATGAATTCACTGTGACAAAATTCCCCACGAGAAGACAGACAGACAATATACAGCGAGTGTAGAATATTCCCTTCATTCTGCTACATTCTGTGTGCTGAAGTGCACGGCTCCTCACAGCTGTTGGAGATGCTTTCACAGGCAGGGTGGACAGATGACGTGTGACCCCTGTGGGACCCGGGTCAAAGGTCAACAGGGTCACAGAGGGTCAATGTACCTGCCTGAACGCAACACTACACAACTCTGAATAACATCACACACACACTACCTACATACTGTATGTAAACACACACACTCTCTCTCTGTGTGTGTGAAAACATCTTATAATAAAGTAAGAGCTTTATAAACAAAAAGCAGTATTATCAGATCTTTATGTGAATGCATTAAGTTGCATAAAAATATAACCCATCCATCCCAATAACTATAATTAAAAGAATATGTTCTTCTATAGTTGTTCTTAATATGTTATTCTTTAGTTAAGTGCTGGGGGTTCAGAAATGATGCTAAATGATTTATGTCGCCCACAGTGAGTGTCGTGTGAACGTGTGAGTGTGTGGAAACGCGTCCTGCATTCGTCTGACCGATGGGAGAGCTCAAGGACAGCTGGTCCCTCATCACACCCCACCACCCTCCCTCTCTCTCTCTCTCTCTCTCTCTCTCTCTTTCTTTCAGATCGTGGGCCCGCAGCCACCAGCGCAGAACAATGATGTCAAATCCAAACAGACAGCACTCACTCGTAAAAATAAAGGCTGTAAACATCTTACTTATTATTCTGAGCTCTTCTGTGATCAAACAAACACTTTCTGATCTCATAATATACAAACATCTTTCTTGACATCTCTAATGGAAAGACAAACCCCCTGCTTAATTAATGCAAAACACACACACACACACACACGATCGGCTGGCAGGGAGTCGCTGCCCCATGTTTTGTCATGACAAATTCTCCATCTGGAATCAATTATATGACAGAAAAACAGGGATTTAACAGATTTAAACATTTAACTTTCATATAAACACCTCTCGTATTTCTCACTGGAGACACAACAACACAGTTATGATTTAACTCTAATGTCATCTGTAAATGAAATGCGTGCATATAAACCAAGGCAAATTTAAAACACATATCTGTCATGACGGGTATTAATGAACACATTAAAATCTTATTAGCTTTGAGTGATGATGTCATTTAGAAACTGTACCACACAGCTTCTGTCTTAATAACAAAGCAGACAATAGTGAAATAATACAGTCTAAATAAGGTTTAGAATAAAATTAAAGTATTGCTTTTATTTAGTATAACCAATAAACATTGTTTAAGACTGAATATAATAGACCTTTTAGAAAAGACAATTGCAGATACTGTAAGATTTTACACAGGATAATACACAAAGTAACCATATTTATATACTGGATGAAATTAAAAACACAGATAATAAGGTTACATGAGAACTTACTACTGTTAGAAACATTTATCGTTGCATTTTGCTTCACAAACTGTTAAAGATTTTGGTGTACACTGACCAGTATGCAGTTCACTGGCACATCACGCAGCCAGTGTTGGTATAATGGCGCCATCTGGTGGTTCATTGCGGAGTTGCAATATTTTGCCCACGTCCCCTTTACACACAAGTACGAATACTGTGCAAATTATACATGATATATAATATTCAGCCAAACAAAACCAACATTTAACAAACTGCTTTAGTCAGAGAGGAAACTGCGTGTCAATCACCGCATCAGCTTTAGTATTTAATTTAATTCACGTTTCATGCAGTATTTCTGCACCAGATTGTGGGTCTAGAAGGATGAGAAACAGAGACACTGGATCAGGAAACCTTAATAAAAGTGTTTTTATTAATAAAAGTGTTTTTATTAATAAAAGTGTTTTTATTAATATAAGTGTTTATAAGTCTGATTATTTATCTGACCTGGATTCAATAGATGTTATGCGCCCTCTGGTGTTCGCTTAAGGATTTGCAGCATGTTTTTCTGCTCATACAATATTTGCAATACATACAAAAGCTCAGCAATTTAATCTGCAGAAAATAAATAAAACTCCTCATTCGACTTTAACATGGCTCATCTGTTCTCCTCATATCTGCTGATGTCTTTTAAAGACTTACCTGGTTAAAACTCAAGGCCTTCGAGTGCAGATCAAACCTGCAGGAAGTGAAGTTAGAAGACAAACTGTAAACTTTTACATCTCCAATACGTGAGAACTTGTGGTGATCTTACCTAATGTCCAATAAAACACACCAGTGACGATTCAAAACATAAAACGTTCGGATAACAGATCTGATGGTAGCATTGGAAAACCAGGCAATTCTTTTGTTAGATTAAACAAGACAAGTTATCACAGAAATAACTCATAGGTCGACTTCTGTTGAATTTAGCATTCAATTCGTTCTGTGCAAACAAACAAAATGTCTTTCATAATCCACAAACATTTTAGAAGGGAAAAATGTTGTGTAAACATTTATTGGTTTCAAATTGAGATAAAAACGAATCACACCAACAAACATTTTACAGCCTTTCGTAGAACACACATCTCGCAACGAAAATAAAACCAGGTTGAGATAGAGAAGACTTGTGACAGTGCAATTTTTTATTCCAGTGACTTTTAATGAGATAAGAATTTTAAAAACCCATAATGGACCAGCGTCCATCGTCCCAAAGACAGAAATGAGAGAAAATGATAAAAACCTTCGTTTGGAAACTCCGCCACTTCCATCGACGTTTAAATTAAGTTAAAATTCAGAAACAGTCCACATACTGGTGAACCAAACATGGTGTCTCTGTGAGAAAAGACATTTGAGCAACAAACAAAAAGACTTCTGGATTTGGTTGGGGTATAAATTGATATTTCTGGACGTTGTTTCTCTGGCTTTCTCTGCAGTCGTCCCTGCTGGAAGGCACAGTTTGAAGGTTCCTTTGTAACAGTTGTCTTCTCTTCATATTTGACTGTTATGGGTCATTTGTAGCACGTTGGTTTGTTGATTCCATTCATAAAAAAACAAGAAACAGGTCAATATGTTTGATATCGACATGGCAAAAGCAGAGGACGTTTGATTGTGTGTGACCTTGAAATTACTACTCACATTTTTGTTCGTAAATTAAAATAACCAAACAACATGCTCTGGTTGTAGTTTTGCATTTCTGATCTATTTTCGAAAAGAACAAAAAAGCCAGCAAATGTCTTATTTACTTCCTTTTTGGTTTAAATAACAGCTAAATTTGTTCCAAACTGTGTGAGAACAATTCAACTAGAACATTCCAATACATTTTCTTGTCTTTGTTTTTTTATACAAACTAGCGTGAAAATCCCATTCGAAAGTAACAAACCCAACTGGATTAAGCCATAGTGGTGCAAAAACAAACAAACAAACAAACAAACAAAAGAAACAAAACCAGGAAGTTGTGGCTAAAATGGCAGGAAGTGAGCCTGAGGCAATGATGGTGATTAGTGGAGAGGAAAGGAAGGGCCGTGACCTCACTGAGAGCTGGACCTGGCGAGCGTGAGCTGTTCATTATGTCCCTTGCTAGTTCTCAGTTTAAATTTGGTGATGGAGCTGTTGAGTTTTTGAAGAGCGCTCTGCGCTGCGTACTTTGAAGGGAACGTGGCCAAGATGGTGTACGTGGACGCCAGGTCACGAGGGGGCGGTTTGGGAGGGTCAGAGTTTGTGGCGTCCGCTCCCTCGCTGTGGCCCTCTGAATGGTTGGTGGATGGAGGCTCTGGCAACCATTTTATGAGCGCGCCGACTTTGCTCAGTTCTGTGAGTAAAGAGTCTGCTTCAACCCGACTGATACCAGCCGGCAGATCTGTCACCTGCAGAACACGACCGCTGTCTGTACACACAGAAATAAATGCTACTTTATAAACGTGTCGCTATTACAGATGTGAGGGATATTTATACTCACATTATATTTTCTGACTCTAAAGGTCAGAAAGTCTAAGAAAATGTCAAATGTTGTTTCTGTAGGTTAGATTAAGTACACAGCGATTAGTTCAAAAATATGTTTTCATATAAGAAATTTTACTTGATCTTTTGAGATCAAGCTCGATGGTAATTTCCAGACTTCAAAACTTAAAAAAAAAACCCACTAACATTATAAGTAGTCTTAAAGTTATTTAATAAAATGATTTGATATTTTTAATTAAATGATACAATTTTTTTTTTACAAATGAAGGCTATGACACCTCTAATAGTTAACACTGGTCATTAATTAGAATGGAACTGAAACATGAACTGCATCTTCATTTACAGCCACACAACTCGTTACCTGACTTTGTAATGGTAATGAGTCTAATTCAGGAGTGTTAGTTTGATGTATTTACCATTTTTTTGGTATAGTCTAATTCCAGAGCAAGTGAATTCAGTTTGATGTATTTACCAGTTTCTCCTGTAATGGTAATGAGTCTAATTCCAGAGCAAGTGAATTCAGTTTGATGTATTTACCAGTTTCTCCTGTGTTCATGTCAATAGACAGTGATTTCTTAGCAGGTCTTCGACCGCGGCCGCCGTACCGGCCACCCACAGGAGCCTGAGACACACACATCCACACAGAGCAGACACGCACCCGCAGACACACAGACAGAGCTGATGGTGAGTTGAGTGTGTGTGGGTGTGTGTGTGATCTTCACATGCTGATGGTGATGAGAATGATGCAGGTGTATGTTAATGAGTGTCTCTCTCGGGTGTGAAACTCACACGCTTGAATGTTTAGGGTCACCTGATAATGTCTGACAGAGTGTGTGTGTGTGTAACCTGATGGTGATGAAGGCTGTGATGATGGGAGCCGTGCATTAGTGGGGGTCTTATGGGGGGATTATACTGGAGCGGTTGTCCAATCAGAGGATACCTGCCATCACCTGCAAATACACACACACACCATAATCACAATTATAAACCATATAGACAAACTCTAGGCATATATAAATATGAAGCGGTTAGATGCGCTCTGACTGGCTCACCTTGGCCTGGAGCGAAAGGGCGAGAAAACTGGGGCATGATGGGAAAGGGGGCGGGGCCAGGGCGAGGGCCCTTTAGATTGGCCAGATGGGTGGGAGCAGGTGACTGAGTCGGAGAGGGGGAGGGGCTAACCAACTGCTGCAGATTATTCTAGAATGAGAGAGAGGCAAGTCATGTTTTCACAATTCATTATCCATATGTCAGAGTGATGTCATGCGGAGTAAACAGCAGGCTTTTCAGCAGTGTCTGTACCTGTGTGTTGTCCTGCAGGGGCAGATCGCAGGGTTTGTAGTATCGGTTTGGTTTCCACTGCGGTGGAGATGGAGCTCGTGTCTGCTGACAGGGTGGAACACTCAACTGCATCATCAGCACTCCACCAGCAGGGGGCGGTGGAGGCACACCTGAAAAACCACAGAGAAACTCAAACACACTCCTCGACTCGCCGTACAACAGACCCCTAACCTAAAAAAACCTAACAAGAAACCTGAGCGGTGTAGATGAATCTCAGCGTTTCTGTTCAGGTTTTTCAGTTTTTGTTCCATAATGAAAAGGTTGTACATTTTTCTTTGCATTGTGACAATATTAACAGGACAGTTAAGAAATTGTAATTACCATAATGCATCCAACATTTTTTTGAGAACAGTGTAGAAATACAAATCTTTCAGAATTCACAATACTTTTGCTATGTTGTTGGGAATAGAATTTTGTAAATATAATTACCTATCAGTATGCTAATAATCCAAAGATAGATTTATGATTAACATTACAAACACACCTCAGTTTTGAATTATTCAATAATTCAGACGAAACGCAATAACTAGGTAACACAACACACGCAACATCCCAATTAAATTGGTTTATTAAACAGTGAAAGGTCAAAAGTGTGTGTGGGTCTCGCCTTTTTCTTCACACACACACACACACACACACACACACACACACACACACACACACACACACACACACACACACACACACACACACACACACACACACACACACACAGCTGAGTGCTCATTATCTGGAGGTTTATTTGAGTAAACACGGATTCTTCACTTCCTGTAAATTGTGTGATGAACTCGCGGCCGTGATGATTCACAGGCAGGAATGAGAATCATAAACAACATTTAATTAAGGACAACATATAATTGAGAAATAAACTCTTCTCAAAGCACATTATTAACTTATTAACCCAGAGACGTGACAAGACTTCATATCTGTTTAAAAAAAACTGCGATCTGTGGGTGTAAGATCCATATTAACCTCTAGACCAGTTTAAACTTTTCACTATTAAAATCAACGAGAGCTTCTGCACTCGTATTTAAAATTTATATTTTAAATACGTGAAACAACAGTTTTTTAGGGCCGTTATGTTCTTGCGTTGCAGTATTTTCATGACAGTGAAGCACATTAACCGCACATTATTTCCATAACACAACAAAAAACATCTTTACTGTAATGAAAAAATGGTAAATAATAATAATTATTTGTATTGTTAAGAATTTTACATTATGGTAATATGTTGCTCTTGTTGTAATACTTAAAAAAAATCTTTAATGTACTAAAACAGGCTATATTTGTACTATGTAAAAATGTTTGTCTTGTATAAACATTTTGGGGAGAAATACAGCCAGGATACATCTTTGTAAGATTCCTCCAATTATGCTAAATAAGTTGAAGATCATACGTGAGGTTATACTAACACCCAAAACTCTGTCCTTTTGTTGGTGGAAACGTCAAAAACAAACTGAAACTGACTGGAGGTTTGTGATTGGCTGAGAGGGCTGACATACCTGTGCACTGCTGGCCTGAGATTGGCTGAGAGCTGCAGGGGGAGGGTGGTCTTGGAAACGACATCTGATCTGAACCCGGTGGAGGGAGAAAGCCAACCGTAGAGCTGTACACAAACACAACCAATCATATGTGGCGATAAGATGAAACTTTAATCTGATGGTTGAGATCAACCATACAGCAAATAGTAATGTTTAGTAACGTTTTAAATGCGTCAAGATGCGCTGGAAGCGCGTGCATTTACCTGATGGAAGAGTGTTGTGTTGGAGGCAGCATGCTGTAATACAACTGCATGCTGGTAGGGGGCGCTGGCGTCTGATTGGTCTGTCCCTGCAGCACAATCTGTTGCTGATAGGCTGCCTGTGAAATGTTCTGAGAACCCTGTTGCACAGACACCTGACACACAGACTCAAAATGTCAATCAATCTCTAATGTGCCAAACTGCGACGTATGTCTCAATTAAGGCTGCATGACACTGACAAAAATGCAATATATGCAAAATGTATAAAAAAAAACTGACTACAAAAAACACTACCAAAACATTTCACATTCTTTCTGCTATCTGCACTAACCTAAAACTGACTACAAATAGAATAAAGTTTTTGCAAACGATTCCAATATGCATATTGCAATATTTCGCTGATTACAATGTCTTGTGCGGCCCTAATGTCAATTAATGCATGACGCCAAGCTCACCTGATATGGAGGCATGGTGGGGTACTGCACTATCACACTCTGAATCTGATTGGCCATCCCGCCCTGGGTGCTAACCAGTGATTGGTTCTGAGGCTGCTGGACTCCCATCATGCCCTGGTAGCTGGGGGGTTGACTGGGCAAGACCGCCTGGAAACCTGAGACGACATTCAGGCAACATTAGCAGATTGTCGATTAAATACCAGCAAATGAGTACAACATGACAAATGATGCACAAACAATGTCTGAAACATTAAACATGAAGCAGGACACAACACAATGAACTGGATATCAGGAGCCACGCGCGCAACAATAAACAAAGGCAAAGTGCATCTGCTAAGTAACAACAATTCACGACCTAAAGTATCTGGAAGATATGCAATGCGCATCAGAACACAGGCTGAGTTCCTGTTCATAAACTTAAAAAATTAGGCTTGTGTGGAGATCAGGTAAACTGGATTTGGAGGGTGAATGACAGCAGGCAACCATGCTGCAAGTCCATCTACACCATAGAGAATCAGTTATAATCAGATCCAGCGCAGAAAGCGAACGGACAGCTTGTTCCCTCCATATTACCCGCCCGCGAGTACTCAGCTATTTTTATTCGCTCTTGCAAGGCCAAAGTGAAGACACACACACACAAACACACACGCTCATGAAATGGGGCCTTTTAATGTCACTTTGGACAAGGTGTGTGTCATTTTTTTTTAATCGCTGAACACACACACACACACACACACAGAATCTTCACAGTGCCCTTACAAACTTGTCCATTAACAAAACTAATCACCTTATTTAATTTTTTTACATTCTGAAGGAAATGTAAGTGATGTCTGGTCCTAACAACACTACTATGTTGTGGATGCTTGTAACATTGCTGTAAGGTTGCGCGTGTTCTGCGGCAGCTGAGAAACGAGGGCTGGGGAAAGAGACCGGTTCACTGTGAGAACTACTGACAGTCTCATACAGCGACACGGCCCCGCCTCCCAGCACTCCGAATGGAACGTTTGCATTCCGTACGAAGCAAATTTGGAAACAAATCCGTCGGTGTGTGTGTGCATACCTGTCTGCTGTTGTGGCAGGGTTTGACTCTGGGGGGCGCTGTAGTGTACTGGAGTCACCGCTCTGTAGTGTTGGGTTGAGGGGGCGTATTGTCCTGGAGTACAAAAACAAGCCGATACCTGCCGACACACATGCATACACATATATTAGAGCAACATAAACACTTGTCTGCAGCTACATTTATGCTGATGAATGCGTGTACCTGCTGAATGGGTTGCTGCATGTATCCGTGCGGCTGTAGCACTGATTGGTTGACAGGTGTGGGCGGGGGATAGGCGTGGCCACTCACGGGGTGCCCAGCTGACGGAATCATGTATCCAGTGGGCGGGGCATTCTGAAGCACAAGGGATTGTGGGTAATGGCCCGTGTGGGGGTCCTGAGCTTCTCCTGAAGGCTGTCGAACTAGATTCATCTGGCTGAACTGAGCGCTTAATGCGTCCTGTTGCTGTGGGAACACACACACACATGTAAATAAAAATTCTGGTTAAAAGATATTTACTGGAAGTGGATCTCATACACACATACTGAAGTTATTACGAGATGAGAGTTAGTCAGAAAGTAAACCAGGACACCAGTTTCTGAACTTTAAGCTTTAAAAACCACCGCACATCAAAGACAGAACCTTACACCAGGACCAGAGTCCCTGTTCTGGCCAGTCTGGTAGAGATCTTTTTATTAAAAAAAAACAACATCTGGAGGCATGAATTATTGATGCAGTCTGATTTTGCTAATGAGGGGGTTATATTTGGTAGAAACGGGTCAGAGACAGTGAGAGATGACAGAACCGACCCAGTTCAGTCATGACTCTCCGCTGGGTACAAAAAACTCAGATGGGTTTCATTTTTAAACCTCAGAGAGACTAATCAATAAAACCTAGCTTCAGAATTAAACTGGAGTATCTTTCTAGTGCAGTGTGACACCGAAGAGCAGATGACATCAACGGAACATAGAAAAACAAAACAATTATATAATAATATATAAATAAGAAACATGAAGGTAAACAAAGTTTTCCAAATCAAGTATTTCAGAGCTTCATATAAGAACAAAGTTTACTGTATTTTGTAATGAGACATGCACACAATATTACAAATTTAATTAAAAATGTAAATATAACTGTACTTTAAAATCTTGCTTTTCATGCAGTGATATTTTAAATAGAGGAAGGAAGAAGACTAGATGATGGAGAGACACCATGATGTGTGAGTGTTAGGGAGAGAAGTACCACAGTGTACTGCTGAGTAAATGCACCAGGCAGGAGAGGAGGACAACAGACTGCAGCGAACTGCACTGGCTGCGCAGATGGCTGCAGAGGAAAGAGAAGACAGAAAGAGAGGAAGAGCTGATGAACGAGAGAAAGAGCGAGCGGTCAAAGGTTAACATTCATAGAGAGAGAGCAACCAGCCCCGTAAAAAGATGAACAGAACGAATAGAGAACATGAGAACGAGAATGAAATGAGGTGCTACTGAGATGCTATTAAGGTTCAAATTACAGAAAAACATTAATAAATACAATGACAATAACCCTATAATGTACAAATGTAAGTGAACAAAATGGGACGGACAAATGAGATGGACAGACAGTTTACTGACCTGTGTGAGAAGATGATTGGCTGGCTGAGGCTGAGGGGGAGGAGGAAGAGGTGGTGGCGGAGGGGGAGGGTGCAGAGACATGGGCTGTTGACCCCGCCCCTGCTGTGATGTCAGAGCAGGGTTGTAGACCACAGGGCTACCGTCGGGATTAACGTACGGTTGACCTGTTGAAACAAACAAACTGACATGTTAAAAATAGCAGTCACTAGTTTTACGTACAAAAAATAATGATCAATCAGTAAGAAAGACAATAAGTTAAATTCACAAAATTAGCACCAATTAGTAACAGAAAGGAAACTGAACTGAGGGCAAAAACACATTCACGACTGTCATTTTTTGGCTCTGGACAAAGTGTTTTCTCCTCAAAACGGATCAAAATCTTGCCTCCCATCCACTGACAGCACTGTGGCGGACGGATGGTACGCACCTGTCTGTGGACTGAGCAGAACACTGCCTGCTGGAATGGCTGAGGTGTCCACGGGAACAATGTAGAAGCTAGCATTAGCATTCATGTTAGAGATAGCAGCTGAGCTCTGAGTGGCCAAGGAGGTCATGCTGCCCCCGATGGACGGAGCTGGAAGAGCGCCTGAAGGGGGCACTGTGAAACCCCGACTGGGCTGGGGTTGAACAGGAGAAGGTAATGACAGCTGAGCGGGCCGAGAAAGTGACCCGGAAGACGAACCTACGCTACTAGAGGAGTCGGAACCTGTTCACAATTGATGCAAGAAGAGAAGAACGAAAGAGGTTTTACTGCAGGTTCAGGGTGGTGGACGAGGTCATGCGTGAGGAAGGGGTGTGTTATGGGCGGGGCAAATGACAGGAATGACAGGAAATGATGTAATCATGAGGGAAATGCACAACTCAAAAAAGAAAAAAGATGAATCTGAACTAGTTCCTCTAGATTAACAGGGTGTGTGTGTGTGTTAACAATGCAAACATACAATTTTAATCTGATCTCAAATGTTGCCAGAAAACAACAACAAAAGTTCAAAAATGAATAAAGTGAACGCCAAAAACACAACAGTGGAAAGTAATGTCTGATCGCTAAGAGGTCTGTTCAGACAAAGCTGGGCAGGAGGAGAGACTCAGAGGTTTCTGAACAGAAGAGGAGACATTAAATATTAAACATTATAAATATATATTGGTGCTGATGCCTTGAGCTTTTAAATGGCAAAGCATAAATAACCAATGAATCCAGAGAGCAGACCGCTCGGAATACGAAAGCTCTGCACACGAAACGGGTGAAAAGAAAAGCTTTCAATGCCCATAGCATGAAGAGGAACGTAAAGAACATAAACCTTCTATCCAAAGAAAAGAGCAACCAAAGAACAAAAGGATGAGCTCATGAGGGCAGCACCGAGATGGTCTTATATCTGAAAATCTCTCAGTGCGTGTGTACAGTAACAGCAGGATTTAAGTGCGGTATTTACTGGTTTTGGAGAGTTTGCCCGTGCTCTTGCTGCTGCTGGCCGTACTGTCTCCTCGTATCAGAAGACTGATGCCACTGAAGCTGTTGGCTTTGGTCATGGAGGGCTTCAGATTCCTGTAGGAGCTGTCTGAATCTGTGCTGCTCCAGGGTCGAGGGTCTGAATACTTCATCTCGTTCTCTGAACTGCTCTGACGACTGTTTCCCGAGCGTCCATCTCTCAACCTGCCAAAAACACTGATTTGTAAGTCTGCCGACAGAATTAAAGGCGTGGTGCATTTTGAAGGATTTGTAGACAGCACTTAAAGTGACCTAAAATAAAGTGACGTAAACAAAAACACTACCTGAAAATTTGCCGTCTTTGCTGAGTGTTGATAAATGTAACATCGTCGTGGATTCTAGAGGAAATTTCACAAACGTTACCATTGTTTGTAAATTTGCGATGAGTGCTGTTTATTGTTTTCTCGCTTGAATTGTTGCTTAATATGACAAAGATCACGCAAATGTTTGTTTTTTTGTTTTTTTTACCTTTTATCAAACGGAAAATGTTCTTGTCCCTGCAAATAAAAAGACGCACATGCATTTAAAATAACATACTGAAAAGAAGTAAAATCTTTTTTAACATAAATAACACATGCATCTGCTAGCCTGATTATGATTTTCTGCATGTTCATGAATCACTTCTCATCTTTAAGATTCTGAATCCATTCTGTAAAAAAACTTTGTATCTGGCAAACAATTGTGTTTGGGAAAAACTGTAAATGAAACACTTTTGTAATTTAAACTTTATAAAGAATTATGTTAATTAACCCGATTAAAAATTAAAAAGATTATTAAGAATTACAGTGTCGCTATCCTTACATTTATATTCATTATATTCAAATTAATGATTGCAAATGTTCAAAGGTTCACACCATCATGTATTTAAGAAAACAACGCACGTCTTGAGCGAAGATTCTGTCTCTGGCACGCTGGTATTCCTCTTCCCTCTCCTCGATCGATTTACTCCGTCTGTCGTCCTTAAGGCGCATCCGCAGCTACAAACGCACACAGTTAGAAAAAAACTTACATTACAGAACAACAGGCTCCATCAGTTTCTGATATCATTTTCTTTAGTTAGTAGATTATTAGTAATTAAGTTAATTATGACTTTATTAAGTGGTAGCTTACTGTTGCACTAGTATTTCTTACCCGCCCATCGTCCTGGTCCAGGCTCGAGTTATCTCTCTTTAAGATGTACCGCTTCTGAAAATCGTCTGTTTTATCGTCTTTAATGTGTTCGGAAAACTTTTGATCTGGTCTAGAAAGCAGAACAAAAAAGTAAGTGGTTGTTTATTCAAAACTGAATTAAGACGACACAGCAGTTAACTGTCAGTCAGCCGTACATTCTAGTATTGCAGGTTTTGTTGATGATAACGGCTTTCCCGGTCTGATCCACGTTATGGTCGAGTCCGAAGTACGCGGCCACCCTGTGAAGCAGCATCCTGTGGTATGATGTCATCGGGGGAAACTTCCGCTTCTGACTTCTAGGAGCAAAGCGCAACTATTAAACTTCGCAAACGATGATGTAAAACGATTATGTTATAAATGGACAATTTTAATAATATAGTGCCTTAGTGGTCTAACCATACAGACTTTGTTCAAACATTTGACAAAAAATTTATTACAATGTCTGAACACGAAAACAAGCAAAAGAAGTCATTAAAATTAAGAGAGTTCTTCGTTTTCTTGGCTAGACTTACTCAATGTTACTAATGAAGTCCAGAATATCTTGTTCAAGCTTCAACAGCATCATTCTGTCGCTGTAAGAACAGTGAAACTCATTAGCATTTATCACAGACAATCCAGTAGACGAAATCCAGCCAGAATATTAAACAAATGCCGACATCCCTCCATCCACATTAGCAAACCAGAAAGAGACACGGGTCAGGACAGAAGCATTTATTACACTAATGAATAGCTTTCAAAGGTGATCTATAGCAAGAAAAACAGAATTTTCTTTGTTTTGCAAAATAAAACATACAATTTTAACATACAATGTAGATTAAATCTAACGTTAAATGTTTAACATTGAAATTTGAACGGAAACCTTTGCAAGCATAGTAACATATTCAGCGACTTGAGGGACACCTTGACTCATTTTACATACAAAGAGGTTAGCCAATCAGAAAAGAGGATATTGACGAAGAGCCTTAAAGGAACAGCAGCAAAATCAGCCTGTTTAATTCAAAGTCGGAGGGATGGTATAAAATATGGACATTTTTAAGTAGTGTTTTATAAAAAAAAAAAAAAACAAACAAAAAAACAAACAAAAAAACATTAAATTCAACAAATGTAAAAGGAGGGATTAGAGATAAAAACCACAGCGGGGTAAATGATTTCACACGAAGTAGCTCTAGCATGAGACAGGGTGTGTTAATAAGACGGTGGGGGGGTATTTTCACCCACCGGGGGTTGTTCTTCAGCGTGTTGACCAGAAACTCATGAAGGTCTATACCCGTGGAGTCTGTGTACTCCTGACTGGGATCTGAGGGAAAGAGGGAGAGATTCATCTCACACGTTCTGCAGCATCCATCTGGCGTGTGAGAAAACATGTCCCATGCCAAAAAACAAAAACACACAGACAGCCGCGCACACACACCTCTCGAGAGCGTCTTCTTCAACAGCCGGTCCGTTTTCTCTGGCTTCTCTGAGAATTTCTCGCCATCCTCATTTTTGATGGACGTTTCGTCTTTGTCGAAAGACTGGCTTAGCTCGATATGAATCTTTTCCTGTTAAAACACAGACAATAAAACGGATTCAGACGGTTTCACTTGATGCAAACGCATGCACAGGCGATGTTGGTGTTTTGAGTCACACAATGTTTTTTATTGAGGGTTAGAAGGGAAATGATGTTTTTGTTGCTTTTATCAAGTGCTGAGAGTAATTAACTGCTAATTATGATCCCTTAGCTGCAGCTAATCAGAGGAGTCTGATTAAAATACTCGGCAAACAGAATTAGCAAAAGACTTTGTAATCATGTGAAGTAATAACAACCTGCCGACTCTCATTAACCATTACACTGAAGAACAAACCAAACCAACCCTCTAAGTGCAAGAACTTCCATAATATCAAACTCTGTACGTCTGTAGGTCTGTACTGACGTGTCTGCCGCGATGAGCACAAGAACTTACAACTACAAGAAAAACAAATTTGGGGGAAATAAACAATATAAAATAAACCAAAACTGCCTCAAATCAGTGTTCTCATAATCCCATATTGGTCCAACACTATTCTATTCTATAGAATTGAATAGTACTTTTTTCCATGTGT
This sequence comes from Chromobotia macracanthus, assembly GCA_036877525.1. Classification (NCBI taxonomy): domain Eukaryota; kingdom Metazoa; phylum Chordata; class Actinopteri; order Cypriniformes; family Botiidae; genus Chromobotia; species Chromobotia macracanthus. The sequence goes on along the minus strand of JAZGTH010000071.1, from coordinate 1,883,440 downwards.
AGAAAAACTTTTGGGTTTTGAGGGTATTTGGTTTCTACAGCAAATGAATTCATGTCATGAACAGGATTTGTGATCTCCGTTGAGAAAAAAGGGATTACGGTTATGAGATCATTCTGTCCTTCTGTGAGCTTTGGACTCGATCTCACCCTGATCCTTCAAATCAGAGAGAGAGAGAGACAGAGAGAGAAAGTGAGAATGAATAAGAGAAAGAGAGCCTGCCAAATGAACAGCAGTGGCTGAAACAAGAGATTTAAAGGCACAGTACACCCAAAATTAAAATTCTGTCATTATTTACTCACCCTCATGTTGACCTGTGTCATATGGACAGCTTTTAAGCGACTTGCGGTTTTGACTTTTAAGCTTGACAGCTCTGATTACCACTCAGGATTTGTAACAATGAATTTCATTTTTTGGGTGCACTGTCTCTTTAAATATTTACTCAATGCTATTCTTTAACATTTTCTTTGTCGTTCTGAATCTCTCTCACGTTTCTCCTTCTGCATCTGTCCTTCACTCTCCCCCGTCCGGCTCTGAATGAGGGCGAGAGCAACACGAGGGCAGTGAGAGAAAAGACAAACAGACTGATCGTGACAGAAAGGTTGAGAAAGAACGAGACGGGAGGAGAAAAAAGACAAATAAAGGAGAAAGGTCTATGAATAGAGACCCTCTTTCCTCGGGGAGGAAGTCTCGCTCACTCGTTCAAGGACATCAGCGTGATTAAGGGCGTTTATTCGTCTTTCAGGCGGTTCAGCCACAAAGACCTTGAATGTTTTTCTTTCTCACCTGCTTTCACTGCAAGACTTCAGAACGGAATTAAAAAAGCAACAGAATCATTCACAAACGTTTAAAAAAAACAAGGTTACTTACAGGAAGCAAACTTTAATTGGATTCATTGTACACAACTATTATATACCGTTGCTTTTTCTAGGCCCTGTGGACTTTGTAAAGAAAAAAGTGTTTAAAGTGTTTGTTTTTTATATAATCCACTTCTTTTGTACACAAAGATTGTTTAACATCGTATACGTGAATCAGAAGACACAAACACAAGACAAATCTTTATTAAGGAAAAAATTATGCCATCAGTAATTTGACATATTACAGAAACATATTTAAATGAAGCAGACAGCACTTGAATAACTTAAATAGTTACCCAAAATGCATTGCAATATCGTTAATTAAACATGATTGTGTGCAGTACAGCACTACCACGTCCATGAGGTCAATTTTAATCTCAGCTGAGTAGCTTAACTCTTTCTTTACACAAACTGTACAAAATGATTTTAATGTCTACTATACTAAGGTATTGATGCAATATTACCGAATCGTCATTTATTGACGGCCCTTCAACGGTCTTTGTTCACAGATTGGCATCAATAACCTGCCAAAAAAACAAACAAATGCGCAAAAAACGGCAGACTCACATATATAAAGAGCCAATGGTCTTGAGCGCCTGCAGCAAGCTCTGCTTTCTTAATAGCGGTTCTAAGCTTCAGGCTAACCTAATAAATAGAACAAAAATGGGGTTTGGATAAGAACAGGCAATTACAGCAATCCACTGAGCTCGGCAGCTGAGACAGGAAAATTGTATTTGGTATAGATGATGGATGAGTGCAATCGCGTGCTGGACGCACACACCTTCAATAAACGCACGGCTCTATTAAACGCGCACACAAAATCGATTTGAAACACACACACACATACGCGTCTTTATAACTAAGAACAGTGCTGACGTTTTGACAACGTTATTATAAGCTGCAGTCACGCTGGTGGGGAAAGCATAACTGTTAATCGGTTTGATAATCGTCAGCATATGATGCAGTCTGCATGCTATTTTTATATGCAAGAGCAGTACCCAGTATCGAACAATAAGTATTTTAGATTGTAGTACTTGAGATTGTAGATTGTGTTTTATTTAGCAACTAGTTGCCATAGAAATAAATATGGTTAGTTTTTTCTTTTAATCAATTTTCATGTAAAAATTGAGGAACTTTTGGTAGCCCAATCAAATAAGGAAAAATAATTCGCCAAACTGGAAATGAAAGGTCAAGTCCAGCGCATTGCATTGTGGGAAAAAAATCCTGTACGTAGCGTGCTCTGGTTATATAACGCATTTGGCAAAAGTATATCATTAAATTATTTGAGGTAAACAGAAAATACATTTTGTGCACAGAGTAGAAACAGTATAATTCTTAAAAAGAAATAAATATTCACACATACACGCTCGCTCAAGCTGCTTGGCTGCGTTTACCTGTTCATGCGGCACTTCTCGGAGTGTGGGCGGAGAAGGTTCTTCACACACCGCCAAACTGCGGACTAACTTTAACTTGCCATTGGACTAGAGAAGAGTAACCATGGTTACCATCAGCGACTGGCAGTCATTCGCAAAATACTGTCCAGCAACGCATTAACTGAAAATAAACAGCCAGCATTTCACATGCCAAAAGCAAACCTCTCGGGAGAATTTTCAGAAATCTGGGAGGGTTTACATATTTAGAGCGTTAATTAAAAGCATGCTTATTAAAACGACTTTCATTTCAAAAAATAGATTTAAGACCTCTAAAAGTCTGAAAATCTCAGTGCATATCACAACGAAATTAGGTTTAAACAACAAATGAAACAAACAGCCAAAGATCACCACACGATCAACACTAACAAAAACAAGCAGTGCAAATTAACAGAGTAAAAATGAACGAAACATCTGAGTTCTTGCAGGCAGTGTCAAAACCAATAACCCTCACAACATAAAACAAAGATGTTTCAGTTCACACACACAACACATCAAATAAAAACATATTCTGCTGTTTAAAATGAATCAAAATGAGGGTAAAGCAGAATTCAGCACTAGGTGGGAAAATCGCCAGAGGGGGCGCTCTGGTCTTACAAACACCTGCCCAAAAAACATCTCTCTTCACAGATTTTAGCAGGCGTTCTTATTCCCCAAACGCTTCCCACAAACCATTGCCAAACTCTGTTGTAACTGCGTGCAGGCGAACCAAAAAAACAAACCACCACATATAACGTTGAAATCAACTCAGCAACATACTCATGCCGTTATCATACTGTACCTTGGAACGTTTAATACTCTGTGCTGATTGGCCGAGCTGCCGACATTTGGACAGAGAAAAGGAAGTGAGGTCACGTTTGGACAGTTAAACTAATGTCAACATAAAATGGCATTCGCAACCCATTTTGATTCCGCAATCTGATGTATTTCTAGACAAAGGATGTTAAATGAGAAAAAAACGTTAACACATTTTAATATGATTACGAATACAATTTTCAGATTAATTGTGAAACCAGAAATCTGAATTAAGTAAATCTGAAACGGAGTAAACAGGGTCTGTTTTGATTTCATGTTGACATTAGACATTTAAAATGTGTGTTGCTTTAGTCATAATGTATGAAACGGTTGGTGCAGGACAGAGAAGGTCAAAAACTTTAGTGTAGGTGAGCTATTTCAGGTAAAATATTGTTAATAGAGTGACCGCACCACTGAAGCAATTAATAGTGTCGGAACGAACAATGAGAGAGAGTGAGAGACAGAGAGAAACAGAGAGAGAGAGAGAGCTGATATCAGCATGTGTCTCTATGCACCAAGACCAGATGGTGGCAGTCACACACACACTCATTACAAACACCCTCTCTTACACACACACACACACACACACACACACACACACACACACACACACACACACACACACACACACACACACACACACACACACACACACACACACACACACTGAGGGTTTGCAGAGAAACCAGCAGGACTTCAGGTGTAGAGTATCTGTTCTCTCTCTCTCCTGGCATCAGCCAATCTCACGCCAGCTTGGACAGGCTCAGGATTTAATTGGCTGATTTAACTTGTCTTGTTGTCTTATCTCTGACTTTAACCAGAGACATTAGGATGCAAGGGCAGACCGCTCAGCGGCCATTACAGAAAAGTGTGTGTGTGTGGGAGACCATAAAGGAGCACAAGTGAACTGAGAAAATTGCAAAATCTAAATAAATGCAAAATTTATAAATCATACTATGACAAACAATTAGAAGTTGCACACAATTCCACATCCTGCAGTCTCTTTAGACTGCATTACCCACAATGCACCACTTGGGGTACCTATCCACACACACACACGCTTTACCTGAGTTTGGTGGGTGGAGCTTTGGTCGTTCACACACTCGAGGGTATGTGTGCCATTGTTCTGTGGTGGGAATTGGGGGTCATCGGGGGTCGTGGGCGATTCGGCCAGGTGCGGCCCGTCGCACTCCAGAACCTTCATGACGTCACAACTTCTGGTGTCTAGAGAAGATTCAGACATTATCCTCAGATGTAGGACTGAAAATCACCACCTGTGAGAGAAAAAAAAATCATGGAAAAGAATTGTACTGACTCTTCCATCAAACCACAAAACTCACTATGTCAAAGGCTCATGAATTATAAATTATAATGAGGTCACCTTGACTCCACTTTGTAACCTTCCTGGAGCATGCAGTCATGTGACCTAATTAATATTCATTCCCCGAAGTGGGATTCATTAATTAGCTAGCTGACTTCTGTCCAATTACTAACATCTGCTTTTCAGCCAATCGGTTCTCATGTCTCCTGTCTAATGTCACGTTACATAATTAATATTCATAAGCTATCAAGATCGTGAATTTGCAAGCAGGAATGCACATCAAATTAAAAATGGCGATACAACTATATGATCTACAAATATCTGTTTACCGGCTGTGCTGTTTTCTGGACTTGAACCTTAGGGAGTGTAGGACCCTGGGGCCTCCGGAGGCTGCGGGGTGGACTGAGAGACGGACAGGGGGCAGAAACAGTCCCATGACCCCAGTCACCAGCGCTCGGGTTGGGTCGCCAAGCCACGGCTTATGCGCACGCTCCGCATCACCCTCGGACACCTGTCAAGCAAGCAAGGACAGAGGTCAGGGGTTAAACGCGGGTTCACGAGGTCGAGGGTGTGAGAATACAGTAGTGTCTGTGTGGGAAGCCGAGCTGTTGTGGAAGATCTTTTGGGAACAGAAACACAGCAGCGCTTCTGAGTGTGTGAGATGAATATGAAGAACAGACTGTACCGCCGAGCACAGAAACACACACAGAGGAAAATCACGTTTAACAAACTTGTTTATTTCAACCGTTTCAGTGAGCTTTTATGAATAATCCTGCCTGTAACATTGCTCTGCATTTGTGAGAATTAAACAAGTCAATGCTAATTTAATTTAAAAAAAATGACCTAGCGTATGTCAAACATCAAATTATGACAACTAGTTAGTGTAGTATTGTAATATAGTGTATACATAACGAATATTAGCCACGATGAGAGTACAATTAACATGTGCCGACAAGTCAGATGGATAATTATAAATTAGGTCACAATGTAACTTTACAGCATTACCTAATTAATATAAGACACAAGACTTTACAATAGTAAGATTTACTGTCTTGCAACATCAACGTAACGTTGAAGTAATATAACCTACAACACAATTATAGTTCAAGCCCTCACAACTCAGTTCATTAATGTCATGTCCTGTCCAAATGAACTGAACATATGGAGCATCAAAAACTCAACACCACCACACTGACACCACCCGCCAAGGCCAAATCTAACCTAGTCAAGGTGAACCAGGCCTAACCTGTCTTGTTAACGGCACCGATCGGTGCCTTCGTCCTGGTCAGAACACACATATTAAAACTTGACCGCAGTACAGTGCAGAAAGCCAGAAATGTACACACGTATCAGTGTGTGTGAGTGATCAGGTTACTAAAACCATTAGATGTGACAACACACACACAAACACTGAACAGAATTCAGAGGTTTCGCATCACACACACAGTGACAGACACACAGGTGGTGGTAATGACAAGAACAGGTGGGCACGACCACACATCCACACACACACAAGCTGTCACCGAAAACAACCAGACAGCCTGTCAGAACGAGCAGAGATCATGCTATGCTTTGTGCTTACACACAGGTCATCGGCACGATGCTTATACTCACTTTTTCATTAAGTGACAATACTTGCCCCCCTGGAATTTATTTAAGGGCATTTTTGACATTTACAAGTGTATTTTTTCTAAGCACATTAAAACATAACATGGCACCTAATAAAGTCACTCCAACTGAATCTATTCGAGTAATGTTTAATCTGAGAAATGATGACTGTTGCCTATCAAATCAACATAGAAAGCATAAGATTATAACACAGAAAAAAAAAACTCTGCCACAATATGTTCCCATTATTTAACTATGTTAGATTAGACAGCTCTCTGATGTCACAGCAGATCTGGATGTAATCCCAGTTAAGTTTTAGAAATGATTTATCATAAAAAAATTATTTCTTATCAAGCCACGTCACTTTAGATCCGGAAGAGTATTAAAAGCACAGATATATAAATACATCTAATGTTATATAATTTGCCCCTACTTCTTTATTACCTGGGGCATTTTCGTCATCCTCCGTGGCGTTTTGCCCTGAGCTCTGATTAACTGGCCACCTTTGATTGGCTGATGTCTTGCAGGTCGCAGCAAACGGCAGCAAATTCTGGATAAAGTGTCTCTTTGAAAACATCTTTACGTCCTAAATCATGAAATGCTTCTCTTTGCGTGAGTTCTCAAAACTCGCCTGACGGCTCGAACAGAAAGTCGTTCGGGGTCCCGCCGTGGTGGACGATGATGAGAAGATATCATACGAGCTGGCGGTAAAGTGATGCTCAAGGACAATTATGATTAGAGAGAGAGAGAGAGAGAGAGAGAGAGAGAGAGAGAGAAAGAGATGAGAGAGAGCTTTCCACCCACACAACACCTACTGTTTGTAGAAATAACACACACACACACACACACACACACACACACACACACACACACACACACACACACACACACACACACACAATGAAGTAACAACACACAACATCGTAACATCGCTCTTGCTGCAGGCTAATCTCATGGCTGCTGTATTTTTTCCTCTAACATGCCGTTTATGTAAAAACACAGAGGTGAGGTGGAGATCCAAATCTGCATTTCAAAATCCATCCCCCCGCTCATGACGCGCTCTCTCCATATTCAATAAGTTCTTGTGCACGTTACTAGAGAGAAAAATGTCCCGGTGGACTTCAGCTGTCATATATATTCAAACATTTGACAGTACAGATGTCCGAGCACCATGCTGAGGGACGATAAAAAACAAACGCAGAAAGAATCAACTATCATGGAAACACAACACAGACAAGCTGCCTACCCAGATGGCATTTTTGGCCATTGTGATTGCCTACAAGGTATGATGCCCAAAAACGCTGCTGAGGTGGTCTAGAAATATTGTCTAGGTAGGGAGGTTACTGGTTACGATGCCCAAATCTGCTGTCTACATAGGCAGCAGGCTAAGTTGCAGCCCAAAATACTGCTGCCTAGGTAAGCAGCACGCTAGGTGTGATGCTCCAAAAAATGCTGCCTTGATAAGTAGCACACTAGGCATGAGTCAAAAATGCAGCATCAGTAGGTGGCATACAAAAATTTGGATTCACATTTTCTTAGTAGGTAAGAAACCCGAAAATGGAGTCTAGGCAGAAAGCTACCTAGAAAGAATTCAACAGTATTTTCTAGACAGACAGCTCACCAAGCACAATGTCTTAAAATGCCATCTAGGTAGTCAACTCACTAAGTACAATGCCAAAAAACGGTGTCTTCAGTAGGTTTTGAGTCACAACCATAGTGGCAAAAACAGCTGATTCTGTAGCAGACTTTTTGCCAACAAAATCGACAAAGACTATTTTTTCACTGAAACAAACAAAAGATAACACACGAAAACATTGCAGACAAACATGATATAATCAAACGTTTTTGCATTTTTAATACAAGCATACCCAACAATTTTTGTATTAGTTTGCCACATGGCGACCTAGACAATGAAAACCGTCTGTAATTTCCCATGATCAATTATTAATTGTCATATTTCAACGAGCACTTACCCTGACAAAAGAACCACTGCACGGGGCTTCAGGCTACAGAGACAGACTTTATTCCTGTTTTAGGCTAATATGCAAATGACCCAAATTTCTGCTTAAAAGCACCCCTAATGGTTTTCCCTCTGTTTTCCCGTTACGATCGGAGTTCTCAGTGTGTGGCCGTCGTCACGGCCGTTTTTTCTTCCTCTCTTCTCTTCATCAGCTCATTTACAGGATTCGCCACATTAACGATATTCACTGAACGCTTTCAGACGTAATTTACACGGACGCTAACGCACAAACACTAGACTTTCCGCTGATAGCCGCCTCGGGCGCTTTAGCAAATTATAAAATAAAGCAATTACGAGCATGTCATTAAAAACCACAAGCACACGCGCGCAAACGCGCAGAGAAATTTGCTGACACTCAAAGTTATAGTCACCCTGAATTTAACAATCATTGTTGCAAAATGTTAACCTGGTGTAAATTGTGACTAAACATTAATAATTATATTGATCTGGATTTCATGGCATAGCTTAATTTAAAGTTGCATTAAAAGAAAATTGTTTGGGAATGTGTATTTGAGAGAAAACCTCAATTGTTACCAAGAACAACACAAATTAGACAAGCTTTTTGACAATATTAAAATGTCAAAACATTGAGAGAGATAACCTTTCATTTCAAAATTAATATTCGAACCATAGTCAAAGTTTCACCTTTCACATATTTCTATTTCACTGTAAATGAATCAAGAAAAAATCATTTGTAACCACTACTGTACCACCGTTAACAAGCAAACAAATTATTTCTGTGTCGTAGTTCTTACACACACCTGCCTGGCGGCATTCATGATCCCGTGATCGTCTCACATCATTAGTTTCCATAGCAGCCTGAGTTCCATCAAACGGAGCGCGCTCAGTGCAGCTCTGCTCTTCTCCGTGTGAGCACGGACCGCTCGCGTACCTGCCCAAAGCCATCGCTGCCGCAAACCTTCCTGAATCTCCTCTCTCTCTCACATACACACTCCACCAAATCAACAGCTGGCCTTTGTGATGTCATCCCGGGCTCAGCCAATCAGAACGGAGGGCTGGGTGCAGTATGTCAGCGCTAAACAGGGCTCCACCCTCCAGAGCCAATCAGATGGCCCCTGTAGACCAGGGAGAGGCAGACGCCAAACACACACATACATAAACACACACACAGCCAACTGTGGCCAAATGCCACTGTGGGACAGTCTGTCAGGGTAGGAGCACGCCAACAACTGCAAATTCACCTCACTGAGGGTGTGGAAAGAAGCTACTGTTCGAACCCAGTGCCGCAGTCAAACACGCCCTGCTTTAAGTGACGTTCCCTTGTGCTTCTAGCCCCAGTGTCTGAAAACGTTTCAAGAACATCTCTGTTCTGTTTCAATCATCCAGATTTTTGAATAAAGACCAAACAAAACCTTAGCTTCAATGTTAGTGGGTTAAGCAGGTGTAGTGGAGGTCTGAGCAGACGTTATTTGCATTGCTGAAGGACAAAGGCAGGTGAGGTCATTCTCAAAAGTGGGTCACAGAAACATTTTGCAATGCCAAGATTTACTGTTCCAAAGCTACAAATTCAGGGCAGTCAAAAAAACTGGAACGTGATTTGACTTCAGCACACCAAAAATATTGCCAGACTAAACAATACTTTCAGACAAAATCTTGGTAGGCAGCTTACTTGGTATGATGCTCAAAAATGCTGGTGAGGTTATAGGTGTAATTAACTATGCTGTATAAAAAGGTATCTTGCTAGGCACAGTGTTCAAAAATGCTGTCTAGATAGGCTGCTTACTTTGTACGGTGCCAAAACGTGCTGTCTAATAAGACTGCTCATTAGTGACAACTCATTAGAGACATAGCCCAAAGAAAGATGTCTAGACAGGCAGCTGCCTAGGTGCAACACCTAAAAAGGCAGTTTAGGTACAAAGTCCAAGTCACTAGGTACAATTCCCTAAAAATCCTGTCTAGGTACAATGTCCAAAACTGCTGTCTAGGTAGACAGCTCAAACCAAAAACGCTTACAGGCTAACCAGAACCCCCGAAAGAGTGGCAAATTAAACAATTTTCATCTCGAGGTGATCGTGACCGTCTGCGACAACAACCGCTGCGGTTTCGCTGAGAGACAGGAAGAAAAAGTCGCACTGACAGTTACACAAAGCCAGTCAAGTGAAACTCCCCGTTCGGCAGGCGTTCACGCGGCTCCTTTCAATGCAACAGAAATCCGGCAAAATTTCTGCTAAACGCATTACATGCATCTCATTTGCATAACAAAAGATTGGGGGGGCAGAAGCACTTGCGCTTCTGGCTAATTGTAGCCTGAGATGCTGTTTGCCTGAAGAGAAAATGTGACAGCCCTGTTTAATCTGACTTGCCCCCAACAGTGTACAAAAACTCTGCGGGATCAGCCCGAGGACAGGGGTCAAAATTTACGCTCGGGTTCTAATAAGCATTTTGGTGGGGATGCGCGGCTATCTTGACCAAGCACGGAAAAACCTAGAACAAATGAAGAAGATATGAATTAATGAAGCAACAGAGACAGTAGGTGGAACCGCGGTAGCAATTTGTATTGGATATTTTCTCATTAGGTAGCAACGTTCAACGCTACGCTGATTACCGCTACACAGAACAGGTCAATAACTCGGTAGTGCCCCAAAATACCACACGGTCATGAATCACAGAGCCGCTCGTTATTCTCGTTAATACGAAGGGAAAAAAGAAGGTCTGCTGTCCGACGGCTTTCTCAGCCGTGTAAGAGCAGAATGAGAAAGTGTGTTGACATTTAAAGGTGACCGATCTTGATGGTCATTTCTCTGGTCTTGGTGACACCTTCGAGCCGCTCTGAGACCTGGTTACATCCAAGAAAAATGTGCCAGAAAGACTTTTGTGGAGTTCTGGATGCGTTCTGATTGTAATCGTTCTAGGTGATAACAAATCTTGCCAGAGAAATACTAAGTAGGTCCGGCACTAGATTCATTGGCACTTATCAGGTGAACAGAGCATAAAGGGTGAACAGGTAACATTACTTACAACAACATTGTTACTAGACAGTAACAAATGTTGTCAAATACATAACACAGTGATTTTAACCTCTTTTGGAGGTGATATGCCATTTTAGCTACCTGTCACTGTACACTGCCTGATACAAAAGTGTTCTGCATTCATTAATGGTACTTTTTGGGTGGTCAAACTGTAAAAAGGTCACAACAAACCCAAAAGCATTTTGACTTCCTGTGGACACAAAATCAACTACATATCAGACTACTGGTTCCACATTTAAGCTAAAAAACCTGATTATAGTACTTGAGTATTAGGCGAACAGGGAGCATGTTCATGCATCTTTAAGGCAAAAGTAATTAAATAAACACTGCCTGGGCTCAGACAGGATGAACAAAAGCGCAATAAAGGAACGCAGTGCTGCAGACGAAGGCAATGCTCGTGTGGATTGCGGGGAGGGGGGGTGAGGTGCGGGGCACAGGTGAGAATTCTCCTGCGGTGATGCAGATGAGCTTCCACGAACGGGAACTCGTGGATCATTCCGTACCGCAGCGCCTCCCGCGCACAAACATTAATATTCGGCGTGACAGAAACAGGCCGGCGGCGCAGAAAACCAGGACGCCTAACAATACACCGCAGGAGCATTTAAAACACACATATAAAACTACAACAGCTGAACAATCGCGAGGTCAAAACCAAGAGCAGCACTATGAGTCACGTCAGCTCTTTCTAAGAATGATGAAGTTTGCGCAGCAGGTTCAATAAAACGCATGCTGTTGGGCTACCGAAAACGGAACGGTCAAAGATCTGAACAAAGAAAACAGGAATAAAAACATGAAGCCCAAACCGAAATTTTACTGTAAAGAAACACACACACAGATAACGACTTGTGTCACCCTGTAGTTTAGATAAATGAGCATCCAACATACATTACTGCTACTCTTTAAATGTGTGTACACCAAGCAACATCATAATCCTCCATTTACGTCACGTTAAGGCAAAAATACAAACGTGAGTGATAAATTATAAGGACGCAGCGATATTCGTAGCATCATGATATAAAAATTCAAAAGCAGAGCAGAACTAAAAATGCACACATATATTGTAGAAATGATGGTCAAATGATAAATGAAATGACAGGCTATTCTTATAATACAACTATGGCATCATAAACATCTCAAACAGGCATCAAAACATGTCTATGCTCAGAAAAATGTACAAACATATTCATCTATTTCTACCGCAGGTATAATGTGTGTAGTATGCACTTTTTACTTGTGCACTTGTATGCTTGAAATACCCAAATGGCCTCCTACTTTCCCCACAGGTTTTTACCCACAATGCAATGCAGTTGACCTTCCATTTCCAGTGTGACGAGCAAACCAAAAGCAATTTCATCCATTACTTTAAACATCTGTTTGAGCAGACTGACAAATATTTATAACATTAATAATATATATTCTTAATACAATAACTCGAAGCAACTCTCTGCATTCAGTGTGATACATGATCACTTTACATACTTCACAATGCAACATTAATTTTTGCATATTATCTAATAATAAAAGTATTTCTTTACAGCCATTACAATGCACGAAAAAAATATGTGTGACAATTTAGTTAAAACCCTTGAAACTAATAATAGAAATACTGCATAATTCAAAAGAATAGTAAAAAAAATGCTTTATTTTATCTGCTCACATTATCAGCCTAATCAAAGATACAACTATGAACTTCACTATTGGAAGATATGGTCTCCAGTTATTGTGCATCCTTTAACAAAACAACACAAAAGTAATGCAGAAACATAACCGCACACTGTCCCAACAGCCAAACAGGTTTAAGGCCAAACACAAATACAAAAAGCACAAATAATATTACACATCTTAAACAAAACAAATCTATTATCTATCTTTTAAAATGCCTTTCTGGTGGCGCCCTGAACAGGCCTATGTGAATGAAGCCTGTATCCTTATAGCTCTCCCATCAGACAAAACCTAAAGCTATGAAAATTATAATAATAACACATAATCACAAAACAAGCTCAAACATGTGTGTGATTTATTCACTCGTGTTTATTTACTCCTGCGTCTGATTTCTCCTTGGCCCTCACGTACAAGAGTGCCTGCCACACATATTTCATATTTATGACCTTCAAAACACACAAAGTGCTTGTAAAACAGCCTTAAACAGCGAGAAGAGCCGCTGTCAGGCATCTGAGGCTGAATTTTCACTGGAAACAGTTCACATAAGAGTCAGAGAGAAAGCTGCGCTAACACGCATGGTGAAGCTAAGTGAGTTCAATCACACACTGCTTCCCACACACGAGAAAAGCACCAAAAAGCGCCACATTTCGGGTCTAAGATGAATGAATATGATATAGGCTTACCTCCAAACGATAAATCTGTAGAGAAACGGGGGAAAAATGAGTCTAATGGCTGCTAAAGGTTGAAGAGAAAGCTGTCGGGTCTGTCAGCGGCATTGAAGACGGAACTCAAACACATAGAAGGGAAAACAAGACGCGCCTGCAGTAGCGAAGTTACACCGATAGAGAGCGCAGCGTGGCCCAAAAATACCACTGAACGATGTTTACAAGGTCAGTACAGTTCTCAAAACCTCCACAAGTTATTATAAACCGTAATACTTTACAGCAACATTAAAACTGAATTAGACTGTAACTGATACGTCAACGTATGAAAATACTTCAACGGCAAACATCTGCCAACAAGGAAACAACGCACATGAAACAGAAAACGAATAACAATACGTGTATGTATTATTCACTTTATTAGTAAGTAGAAATGTAGCTGATGAAACCGTAGGGATAATTCGTAATACATAAATAATAAATGACACTGGTAGAACATAAAGTCCCATCGCAATGTATGGAGCCGTTTATAAGGCATGACGCGGAATGAGAAATATAATATCGTTTCATTTAAATGACTGTGATTGGTTTATTGATGGAAAAGAACGTCCATCTGTCACGTGACAGGGGTTTAACCAATCGTGACCAGCGTTCACGTTCTGGAAGTGCCGCCCCCTTTCTCTCCTCCTGTCGGCTCTAGGTTGTTTGCATTTCTAAGTCAGATCGAGAGAATTGTGAAAGAAATAGTGTGACGTTTACTAACACTCATTACAGTGTGAAAACGACCTGCTTCCGTCACTTCTTTTAAGTAACATGTGAAGATACCAGACGTCCGTCATTAAACTGCTGCTGATCTGTTTTCATGTGCTTTGACTGTGACGTGTTTTCGCCCTTTAATATCGTGATTTTCACCACGTTCATTGCGTCAAAGTGCCACTTGTCGCGGGAATATGACGCCATGACGTTAAAGGGCCTTTGTGACGTCATTGGGATGTCCAGTGATTTGATTGTTGGAGCTTCTTATGGCGAGTGTGATGTCACTGCATAACAATACATACAAGTGCCAGATTGTTTAAGAGATATTAGTATGCCTATCTATCTATCTGTCTGTCTGTCTGTCTGTCTGTCTGTCTATGTATCTGTCTATCTATCTGTCTGTCTGTCTGTCTGTCTATCTATCTATCTATCTATCTATCTATATATATATATATATATATATATATATATATGCACATATACACAAATATATAGATAGATAGATGTCAGTCAGTTGTAATGTATCTTCTATAAACATCTTTCCTCCGTCCATCTATCTGTTAATCTTTACCCGGTTGTAAGTGGGTGAGGATGTAATTTACTCCGGTTCTCTGTCAGTCAATGCTCTTGTTGCTCTGGGTCAGACGGGTCAGACGGGTCAGTTAGTAGCTGCCGTGGCGGGTTTTAGATCGATGGTGGGACACACAGAGTTCTGGTTCGTACAGACGGGGTCAGTCACTTAATTAGAGGAACATTCAGTGGGATGGATGTTATAGAATCCCTGAAAAATCACAGAGTCACAGATCTGCTTCAACACCTTCTGGGTATTTAGGAGAGAACATCAAAAAATGAAGAATTATCTGTTTTTTTGGGCTCCATAATCTAAATAAATGAATAACATTTTTGACAAACACCTTTGCCTTATGTGCTGTGGTATATGGCAGCAGTACTAAGTATATAAGTGTATTTATGAGTAAAGCTCATGTCGTGTTCTCTACGTTCTCTATAAAAACTTCTGCATTCGTGTGAAACTTCATTCGCATGAAATGTGTTTGTTAAATCTGTGCTGGACTTTTGACTTGGCTGGTAACAGCAGGTCTCTCAAGTTAAGAAAGCTGTGAGTCATAACTGTATGAGTATTTTTGTGAAGGGTTTATAGTTTAGGCTGGGTGTAGAATAAGAGCGCTGTGTATTCACTGTTATCAGTTCAGTGTGTTCAGTCGGCCGACGCTAATGTTCTCTTTAACTAGACAGGTACAAATACAGAAGCTCCCAGCTGCCGTCGGGTAACCGTCTTCAGTATATGAGCATCTAAAAACATAATTTTTTCCTTTGCTTTTTTAATCTATGATTTTGCTTGATGACCTAAAAACAGTGTTTTTAAAATAGTATGTGCAGTGTACAACAGAATATAACTATAATATAATATACTATTATATAACATTTTCATAGCATACCATTTCACATACATTTTTTATCAAGTAACAGGCAGCATTGTTTGGAATTGAATACTAGTTATAGTAGTTTACAGCATACTGCCGAGTTTAGCTTCATACTGTATTCTGTCTACTGTTTATTAAACAGTATGTCAGACAGTAGCACACAACATGAGCTTATGTTGCATGTTTAGAGAGTGCCGCCTAGTTAGGTCAGGTTAGGCACACTGCATCATGGGAAACAGTTTTCTATGTGCTTTGACTGTAAACTGCACAGTTACGCAAATACAGTTTTAAGTCAGATGTGTAAAGCATCCCCAATCGTTTTCATACAGGAAATGATGTAATTTCATTTGTCTGTTCTTTAATGTATTGTGTCAGCTGACAAATTCTCAAATAATTAAAAGTTACTACATCAAGCCGATGCACATCAGAAACAACACATCCGTCACCTTTGTGAAGCTATCACTTTTACACGAACAGACGTGCATCTTGTCCTTATCCCCGTCTTTTGTTCTCGAAATTTAATTTGGCGATTAATTTCGCCTTGTGTAGCGCTTTGCTTCTGTCATCAGTTAGTGTGTGGATTACAGCCCCAGATAATTGCTCTCTAATTAAATATGTAATCTCCACTCCAGCCAATAACGCGAGCAATAATTACTTTATCCGTACAGAGACTCCCGCCCCCCGTATAATGAAGCGTGACAGTCCGCACGGCCGCATGTCACCGCCAATGACCCGCCAGTTTGTGCTTCCTGTTTTTGTCGTGGGAAATGAAGGCGGTTAGTTACTGTTTTCCTTTCTTATTAGGCGTGTCGGATTTACACGTAAAACTCAAGATTCATTAGCCTGGGTGACTTGGTGTTAATGCTTAAATCAACAAGTTTAAAATTGGCATGTTTATTCAACACTGACTTAAATATGGCAGTCTTCAGTCATCTTTGCATTTGTTCACGTGTTTGTAGAGTCACTTCAGCATCTTCCTGCATCCTCACGGTTAAAGCTGAAAAGCTTCTGTACTTCTCGTGTTATAAAAAACAACCACTTGGTGTTTTCTAAACCATTGATTTCCGTTTTTCTTTATCTCCCACCTCTCTCACTCTGTATCTCTCTCTCTCTGCAATTCAATAATCCTGCATAGCAGAATTGCTTTATTTCTTTACAACGCAGCCAAAGCGCACACTGAGACACGACGCTTGTTCACATGATCCAGTGTTTAAGAGCACACCCGTGCTGGTTGTACGAAGATTTCATCAGTGAATCAAAAAGATAGATAACCAGGCAGGTTTCATATCTCTAAAGCACACAAGGTTAAGACCAGGCATTGTCTGATAAAACCTTACTTGAAGATTTTGAAGTATTAGACCTAATGCTGTAGATTGCAAGAGTTTAGCATGATTTACCATGGGAATCATAGTACAATCATATCATTGTCAGTTTTTTTGTCAAATTATATCTAGGGTTTTATTTTACATTGGCTGGTAACCAACCACCTAGCAACCATCCAGAACAACCCAGCAACTGCATAGCAACACCCTGGCAACCACCTGCAACACTTGGGGGTAAGTTCTGTTTAGGCAAGCAACACTCACATTTACTTGTACAACAAAACTAGCTTAGTTTAAGTTTCTGGTGGCTAAAACAAATTTATTACAATTGTGTTGTAGTAACAATTACGTCAGAGTAACCACAGTGGTAAAAAAATAAAGCACTGCAACGATAAAAACCCTTGGATCATTGTATATCTATATACCATAATTGTTGTTTATTGATGGTCGTTACCGCTAAGACGCTAGTCAGTTGTAGCATGACGAATGCTAATTTTACGCGCCGTCCATCACAAACGCGGAAACGTGAGTTTATCAGCTCTGTGCTAACACAGTCACGCCACATTAAAGAACCTAATAAAGCTATAATGTAGCAGCGTATGGGCTATGACTACACGCTAATTCATCATTTTGGGTGATGAAACGTTACGCGAGGGTGGATTAGCATACGGCTTGCTGACACAATAACTGCGGTTTAATGAGCCCTGAAGTTTGAACCACCAATCAAACCACGGTACCACGACACACTGGAGCTAAACTATCTCTGAATCGAGCACCGCGGCCGAGACAATCAATAGCTATTGATCCAGGACGGAAGGCCAGGAAGGAGGGGTACCATGCAGCCGGGTATAATTGCATCAGAGGTGCAAATTAAGGCACAGGGAAAGATTAACAGATTATTTGATATTACACTCATAATGAAAGTGAAATAGCATAACAAATAAAGCAAATTTCTATTGCTTTTGCTAGTGGTTGCCTTCATGTCAGAAGACTTGCTGAAAACGTTTTACTTTTGTCTCCCAGCCTGGCCAAGTCGGTCTGAATTGATGGTTTTCAAAGGATTTTGTGCAGTGGTTGAACTGGTTTAAACTTGTCAGCACCCGATATGGCTAGATAAGTCAGGAAGCGGTCAAGAAACGATGAGATAACATTTAAAAATGTACAATAATGAAGCTCTTAGTGCTGTTGACAGGCACATCAGACAGAATGCTCTTAAAGGACACGGCGGCGGGTCGGGGCGAGCAGTGTTATTTAAAGAACAGTGATTAATGTGTGGAGATACAGAGCGCGCACACACACACAAACACTCACACACACACACACACACACACACACACACACACACACACACACACACACACACACAACACACACACACACACACCTGAGTGACACTGGAAGCGTGTGAGAGCAGATTACACAGAGCAAATGCTCCAACAATCTGAAGACGCGGGAGGACAGAGACTGTTAATCATTCCTTCAAACAGAGCACAAAACAAGATGAAGAGAGCTCATAGCCCTCTCTGTCTCTCTTACCTTTGTCTCTCTTCTATCTCTCTCTCTTTTTTTCTTTTCTCCTATTTAACTCTCTTGCTCTCCTCTCTCTCTCCCTCCCTACCTCTCTCTATCTACCTCTCTCTCTTTCTTTCTCTCTTTCACTCTCTTAACAGTTTTATTTGTGACTCTCATAGATGTTTCTGGAGGTTACTTTATGCCATTATCAATACAGAATAAAAATATCATGCAGCTATGTTATCTTATTTTTCTTTTATTACTTTACAAAAAGGGTACAGTGTTGCTTTCCTGGTTCAGTGATTGTATTACCCAAGTCCTAAACTCAGAGATCACCTTAAATATCAGAGATTTCAAATCTAGTTTAAACCCGTCGTGTTAAAAATGTTAATTTCTCTTTACTTAAAGTGATATGATGTTTTCAGTATTGTTTTGTAAGATGGATGTGCTTCTAAAATTGTTCATGTATGTTTTGCAGCACGAGTCTTATGTACTCGTTCTGTTGTTCTGTTAATATACAGCATTCTCGTGTTCTTTCACTTCTTTTGAAAGGCGTGTTCTTTTTTTCTCGTGTTCTTTTTTTAAGCTTTACTACTGTATACAATTACACTTTTAGTAACAGAACAGCTTGTTGCATCAGCATTAACTCAATGAACCACCAAACCCATTTATAATGACCGTCTCAGACGTCACAATACCCACTGAGGCGTTACCGCAATCCAAAAGTAACCGCATTATTAATGAAACAAAAAAGCATCAACAAAACAAATAAAAGATGCGGCGTTCTTTTGTTTGTGCCACTGAATGTGTCTGCTTCATTTGTACTCAGTAAAACCTTAAACACTGCCTGACGCATGAGCAATTACATTTTTTCCCCTGAAAGAATCCGTATAAGATCAGTTTCCCGCAGCATGACTTTAAAAAATATTCATGCCGAAAGTGAGCAAACATGTCCCTCTAATGAGTAGATTCGCTGTTTGAACAATGAATACAGCGTTTCGTGGTGCACCGTGACAACAAAAACGAGAAAAAACGATGATGCTTTGATTTTCTTACTGGTTTCAGCAGGATACAAATGCTGTCGATTGTTTCAGTGTGTTCATTTGCATGTGTCATCATGCAAGATTTAAAGACACGTGGAAGCTGCCGGTAGAGCGGTCGTACATTAAACACCAGGAAACACGTTTAACGTGTGAATAATCACATAAAATCTGTTTTCTCTTTTTTATAAATAAACACTCAGTGTACTTCAATGTTCTCAACAAACTGCACATATGAATTATTCAGAAATCGTCATGTTATGACGTCACAGCTATTAGGAAATGAACTTGTTTGAATTTGTTTGCGGTGCGCATATCAGCACCCTCATAAATGACAGCTGGTTTAGCCAATCATAACATAGCTCATTTACATAGCGACATTGTAAACATGCATCTAGCGCTTTGACATCACTGATGCAAATATTTTTTAATTATTTTACGCAGCTAAAGAGCTTCCATTTGTGTTTATTAACAACTGTTTGGAAACAACACAAGAGTCAGAAAAGCATGCCCAAATGTTTTTATTTTTATTTTTAGGTGACTTGTTTCTTTAATTCTGTGGTTTGGAGACAGAGTGAAGATTGTTACGTAAAATCTGACATTTTTGCTTAAAAAAGCCTGGTTCTGGACTTCCTGTTGTGTTGATCAGGAAAGAAGCAGAACTTGCTGAGCTGAGCATGCTGGGTATCGTTTAGGGCAACAGCTTGATTGATTCACAGATTATATTCGTTGTTTGTGCAGATGTGATTTAAATAAACCCTCCACACACTTCTGCTGGGAGATTGGCTTTGTTTATCTCCTGTGGCCGCCGGTTCGAAACTCTCCACTGAGTTCAGGTGTGCAGGAAATTATATTGGGCAGTGTGCACTGGTCGGGAAACCCAGGTTTCACAATATCACCCGGATCAATACGTGTCTCTCTGGACATCGATTCCGGGAAGAAATTAAAATGGAGATTTAGAGTGTAATTATTTAGAGTACGACTGGAGGAGACGACAACTGATTTAATCACTTCTGCTGTCTGGATTTGTCATTATAACTGAACTCTGAAACTGTGGGTTCGATGTGATTTATTTTTGTTTGTTTTGCAGGAGTATGATCACACGAGGTGTAAGGCATCTTGTCTTTCTTGGCCGTAAACAAGTTCGGTTTTCACAAACGCACTTTTTCTCAGACCCCAAGGTCTGCCTTGACCAATGCAAAGACTATTCATGTGTGTGCACAGTGTTGGATCTGGAATGTATAATGTTTTCATTCCAGTTGTGTTAAACTTGTATTGATATATATTGAAATATGATATATGATTTTTTTAACATAGACAAATTGATTTGACAGTATTGTAAAGACGTTCTTAGACTAAAAATACAGGGTTCTCCTGTAGCTCAGTGGTAGAGCATTGCGTTAGCAGTGCAAGAGGTTGTGGGTTCGATTCCCAGGGAGTACATGTACTAAGAAAATGTATGTATTTAACTTGAATGCATTGTAAGTTGCTTTGGATAAAAGCATCTGCCAAATGCATAAATGTAAATGTAAAAATATAATCCTGAAAAACAGCAAATTAACGTTCATTTCAGAAACATCTGATAAATGTCTGTTTAAATGCTGGTGAGGTTTTGGTGGGCAGATGTGCTGTTAACAGATTGTTTTACGTTTGTTTCACATCCTTTAAAGAAAGAGGGTCTTGCTTCATAATTCATTCATGTCCAATGGACTTAACTTGAGGTCACCTGCATTGGTGGCCGAGAGATTTATTCATTTATTTTGCTCAAAATGAAAGATTGATTTGCTCAGACTGTGTCTGGGTTTAATCATGGTGACAAAATTGATTCATGAAATTTACAACCGAAGATGACTTTGCGGATGCCTCAGGAAAAGTTAGGGAGAAATCTCTTGATTTATACTTTTTTCTTTGTGTCTTACTTTTATGAGGCGCTTCGGAAAGTTATGAAAATCCTGCTCGTGGATTTTTACCCTGTAGAAATGCATCTGTAACAGAAATCTCATGTTTTCATGGCTACAAAATTACAAATTATACCAGAGATGTATGGAATCAAATCAGATGCCTGGAGGGCTATCAAACAAATCCTAAATACCGTTTTACAGCTAACAAAGAATTTGTAGGATTCAGCGAGATCTTTTAAAGGCTGTTTTATCTCACAGGAGGCTGGGACTGATTGTACAGCCCGGGCAGTCGTGGGGTCATGTTGGTTTTTTGCCTGTTATTGATGCTTCTAAAAAGAGGAGCTCAAATTGCTCTGTTTACCCTGAGAATTTTGGCCGGGTTGAGTCGACCTGTAAAGTCGTTACCACGGCAACTTCTCCCTTCCCGCCTGACGAAGGCCTGTAAGCACAGCGAATGATATTCTACCTCTAATGGCTTATGGTGCAAAAAGGAAGCAAACATCATTTTCTCTCAGCATACAGATGCCGTCTTTACAGTCTGTAATAGTAAACTATGAGGCTAAAATTTGAGAAATGTCATTTGTATAAATTTTGTATATTCGTTTATTTTGTAGGCAAACACCAATGCGTTTTGTTCTATTTGTAAGTTAAAGCTGCAATCCGTACCTTATTATTTGATTAAAAATAAATATAAAACAGTTATTGAGCAAGTACCTGACAGATCAGTGTTCAACACAATCCCTTATTTACACTTATGCATTTGGCAGACGCTTTTATCCAAAGCGACTTACAGTGCATTCAAGTTATACATTTTTTCTTAGTACATTTACTCCCTGGGAATCGAACCCACGACCTCTTGCGCTGCTAACGCAGTGCTCTACCACTGAGATACAGGAGAACCTTATCTTACCCCGATTCACAAATGCAAGATTATAATAATGATTTATAATTTGAGCTGTCGGGACAGATTTCCCAGGAAATGTCAGTTTGGCTTCATTTCAATATATATAAAGAAAAGTTTGTAAAGTAACCTGCAATTTTATGTTTTAAACAGAGATGGCGATAGAGAGGCAAAAGGTACGAATTGCATTGTTAAATATATGCTAATTATGTGATCTTTTTTTGTAAGTATTCATTGATAAGTTATATATTGTCTCCTCCTGCTGGAGGAGAAGCGTTTTGGCGTCATACTCATGGATGAAACCCATAACCTGAAGTTTCGTAACGCAGTTCGCAGTGAAATACTACTGCCGATCGTTCAGAAGACCAAACGGTTCATTCTTCTAACTGGCATCCCGTGCTGGGCAGACCAGAGGAGCCGCGCTTTCCTCCAAATCTGTTTGTCATGTGCTTTGATTTATTAAGCCATTTGGTAATATGCAGCGTGATTTTGTTCGAACAAAAACAGGAGGAGATTCTGTCATTAGCGGAATTATTTCTCGCGCTACACTCATCGCTCATGTCACCCAAAATTGCAAGGGCGAAAATATCATAAACTATAAGTTTTGATAAGTTTCCCCCTGAATATTGTTGCTAAGTTATTAAAATCATTTATTTTACTATTGTACACACTGTAAAACTGTACTATTATTAAATTAGCCTTGCTTGGAGTTCTTGTTCCAGATTAGTTTACCTTGAAATAAACATCTATAGTCATTTTTATTTCTGTAGACTGACAGCTGGAAATGTGTCACGCTCTCACTATTGCACTGGCCTAATGACTTGCACACAGTGAAATTAAACGAATCAATCAAGCAAGAGATCGTTTTCAGCGTTTATCTTTTCACTGTGCCGCCCGACAGTTTGACACGGGCGTCGTTTCCGTAGGTCGCAGACGGACGGGTTTCTCATCCTGTATCAGACGGTTCCTTCAGGTTCATTCACCTTGTTCTGTTTGCCTCGTTATTACGCCGGCGTGGGTGTTTGTTTAACCTACTGACCCCCAACCAGACGGCTGGATATAGATGCCACGGGGTGACGGGTAAAAATGAGGCGATTTTAAGTGATTTTGGAGCCCTCGCTCTGAATGAGAAGGCTGGAAGTCTCTCTCTCTCTCTCTGGTCTCTAAAGCACAACGCTCATCTCTGCAGTTATTACTCTGTGTAAGCTACAAATATTACTGGTACACCTGGACAAGCCTCCACTTTCTCACACTGTCTAGCTCTGCTTCTGTGTCTCACTCTCTTTCACTCCTGATCATCTCCTTCACTTTATCTGTCTCTTTATGTGCGTGTCACAATCTTTCACATAAATGCTTTCTTGCAGTTTCAGACAGTTTTTGTTTAGCAGTTTGGCACACAAAATCACTTTTGATTCTCGCAACACGCAGAGGAATTCTGGATTTGAGCAGACCAATATTTAATATGAACTAATATGATTTTTGTAACAATATGATGTCAATTGTTTGGACAGTGTAATATTGAAAATATGCCTAATTTGCCTAACCGGTAAGAATTGTTGTAAAATGTGTGTAAAGGCAGGTTTCTACTGTTAAAAACGAGTAACGCTTCGAAAGCCAGTGTTAATTTTCATTATTGTTGCTTTCAGTGTATTTTGTCATTTGTAAGAGGTGATATTTCCTCAGAAACATCCCCAACAAAAGCATTAAAAAGCAAATTTAGCATAGTAACATACGTGAGTCCCCTCGTTGTTCTCTTAAGAGTCTCTCAGACCTGCTGGACTTCTTTTGAGAGACACTCTGTTTCTCTTCATTCATCAAGATAATTGTTGTGTAGTTTGTACGAACAGAACGTAATGTGCACCGCGAGACTCACTTCTGAAGGAAACGCGTTTGCATTTTATAAACTTAATACCTGTTTTAATCACCGGAGTATTCACTTCACACCAGCTGTAAACAGAAATCTGCTGATGCTTTTCAATAAACTCACTCCTGATTGCACACAAGGTTCGAGGTCATATTATAAAAGTGTCCCTCTTTTTAATTTGTTACTTGTTTCTGCTCGGAAGTTCTGACTAATAATTGTATTGATATATGTACATATGTATTTTGCATATATATATATATATAATATATATATAATATATACACATATTTACATCTCTCACCTACAACTTTTTATGCAAATTGGCGCACCGTATCCATGGAGATCTGGAACCTGGAGCGACTACGCAAAAAAGTACTCACAAACAGTGTAAATATTTACCATCTAACATATAATACAACATTCAAATGACAAATTAACAAAACGGCATCAGTGCCAAGCAGTTTATTTTTTAAAGGAAGTTTACTGGTGGAAAGCTGAAAATGCTGGTGTTCATTTTAATTACAAATCTTATAAGTAGTTGCCTTGCACTGAATCTAGATGTTGTTTCATTCGTTTATTCCTGAAGCAGTTTTCAGTAATGATAAATTAAGTCAATGGCCTTTTTACAGCTTCAGTTCAGAACAGAATGAATGAATGATTCAGCGTTATTGAAGTTTTAGAAATCACAAGCACTATTCCAAAATATATTCAGCTGCCTTGCTCCCTACAGAGACAGCTGCCTTTACACCCTATAGAGACAGTTTCTTCTTAGGTAGCATCTTTACTTCACGAGTGGCTGATTTGGTACTTCCCTACATAGGCAGGGATGTAACGTTTTGCTAAGCACACGTCACAAGAACGCCACAATAGTTAAATAAGCATAAAAATGTAGGACGTTTTGGGTGTGTGTTTGAGTGTGTGTGAGAGAGGAAGAGACTCTTCAAAACATCTGAGAGGAGTTTTGTTTTCTTGTTCTTCTTATCAAATCTACAGCAGAGACGTGAAACGACAGCGAACAACACAAGGTGTCTACGTACAAATGAATCTACTGAGAAAACCTCTGGAAGTGCACACAAATCCACCTCGCTGTCAGTTCTGTTTCCTAATGAAATCATACATACATGCATGCTCGACACATAAAAGTCTCATTAAAACTATATCTGAACATTCAAGACATTTACAGTAATTACAGTAATTCTAACTACAGTAAACAAACTTGCTATTAGACTATTAGCACTGACATAAAAAAACAAAACATTTAAAATGACAAATGGCGTTAAAACGTCACATCTTCATTTCAACTTTTCGTATTTTTTATGGTTTACGGTTAGGGTTGCTATGATATTTTAGAGGAAGCTGTAGTTACTGCAGTGTTTTCTGTTAAATAAGGGACAGCTCTGTGTGCTTGTTTGTATTGTTTGTCTCTTGCTCAGGAGACGGTGACAGTCGTCACGTGTCTCATCTGGAGTTGTGAGTCAGAATGCGATTCACAGACTCGAGAATCAGGTACTAACTCAACTACCGCACAAAACTACCGCAGATTCCCTTTAACCTGCACAGAGATGCTGCTGAGGTAAATAATCATATCAAAATCCTCTTCAGTTCACTTTCAAGTCTTCAACAGACAGAGATCTACAGTATCTACAGTGTATACGTCATGCACGTTAAACTACAGTCTTCCTGTAGCCAAACAGGTAGAATGTGGCGCTAGCAACACCAAAGTCAAGGGTTCTAATCTCACCGCACTTACTGATCTGATGTATAATCTTGCCATCTGATAACATCACAGTACCATGATACTGCTGCAGTACATATTTGTAAGACATATTGAACTATATTGGTAAGTGAATGTTTAAATATGAATTTATTCACAATTCATATTCATCCTAATTCATAATGATTTATTGGTAAAAAGTCATTAAGAAAACCAACAATCATTATAAATACAATAAATACAATAAAAAATTGTGTTATGTAGCTTGACTGCAGTATCATCCACTTTTAACCGCTTTATCATCCAAAAATCCATATCATTTTTTCCTCATTCCACTGTAGTCTTTCTATCTGTCTGTCTGTCTCTCTCTCTCTCTCTCTCTCTCGCTCCCTTTTCTCTCTCTCCATTTCTCTCTCTGTTTCTCTTTCTCTCCTTTATACTATTTCCAATCATTCGTTCTGAAGTAAGAGAACAAAAGCGGTTAAATACAGTGTTTTACTCCGGTATACCCGCCCCGTGCCTGTTGCTAGGCAATAGCATGAGATTAACACAAATTATCATTTCATCTCGTCTCTTATCACTCTGCTTTATTTTCACATCAGTTTATTCTTCTTGGCAGCTGAGGACGGCAGCAGCAGGTTTTTCTGAAGACTGGACGCTAATAATCATCATATTCTCACCAGAACCAGCGCGTCAGCCCCATACGGTCTTATAACT
This sequence comes from Chromobotia macracanthus, assembly GCA_036877525.1. Classification (NCBI taxonomy): domain Eukaryota; kingdom Metazoa; phylum Chordata; class Actinopteri; order Cypriniformes; family Botiidae; genus Chromobotia; species Chromobotia macracanthus. Next base: position 1,856,929 of record JAZGTH010000071.1, on the reverse strand, counting down.
GCTGCGTCGCCTAAAAACGTCAGAGTTTCTTTCTGTTATTTTATTTTCGTGTGAACTTTCTGTGGACTGGAGACGTAACGTGTGAAAATCCCTCTGGATGCAGATAAAGCCCTTTATTCCCTTAAATCAGAGTAAACCAGGCCTGGGTTGTACAGCTGAAGAAAGTGTAACACCTCATTTTAATAGCTAAATATAATAATATATTAATAATATTATAATAATATTAATAATAATATTATAGTTCCTGCTCTGACATGTTTTTCAAATCCTGAAAAAATCAGACAGACAATTTAACATTAAAAACTTTGAAAGTCAAATATTGTGAGTTTTTCAGAAAAATAAACACAGATAAACAGTATTTAATAATTTTCATTTATACGCATTAATATAACACCACATATTAATAAACCAGAATATTACCAAACATTTGGCTACATTGACAATCATTGTAGGTAAAGCGTTTGAATAACTGCTAAATGGCATGAACAGACTTTTTGCAAATATATATTGTGAATATTTCATTTATATAGGCCATCTCTCTCTCCTTCTCTCTCTCTTTGCCTCTGTCTCTCTCTTACTGTGTGTCTCTCAAAATAATGAGTGTGTGCGCAGAACTGCTTGTACAGCAGATTTCCAGTGTGTGTGTGTCAGATTTCAGAAACACAAAGAGCACCTCACCTGCTGTAGGACTTCATAAATCATCTCCTGTCAACGGACGAGCACACACACACACACACACAGAGTGCATGGACGATTACTGCTTCACACACACACACACACACCGGTACAGAGAACAGATGTTCAACCTAACCCAAATTCTTTCAGATCACGTCTAAAGCAAACGACCCGTGTTTTAACAGACAGTTGGGCAAAGCAAACGCAGACCCGGGTTACTCGGGCAGATATCGGGTTTTCTGTACTGTTGTACTGCCACGTTCAGTTTTTTTGCTCTGGTATGAACCTAGTTTTCTCTACGTTATCTGTATCTGATTATATAGGGTGAGGATGATGGAAGATCTTCAGGATGCATGTTTAAAAGACTGACGCGCTGTATGTGTGTGTCTCAGTTTCCTGTCATCATCACTTGGACTTCCTGTCGCTCTGATGCCCAAAAGCAGCCAGCGTCTCTCACAGCTGCAGGAGCGTTTGCAGAACAGAAAGAGAAGAATATGCGCTTGTTTTAGGGGCAGGACACGCTGTGTGTGTGTGTGTGTGTGTGTGTGATTTATAGCTCCAGCGCTGTGTGTTTCCATCTCGCTCTTCTGCTGTCACTGTAGCGCTATAATTGGGCGGGTCACATGACCCACGAGTCATTTTCTCCCTCTTTCTGGCGCTCACATTCTCTCCTGCTAACATCCTTCTTTTATTTACTGGTTTCCTTGCTGCTGTTTGCCATACAGAGAAAGTAGGACAGTTTATGATATCATTAATTGTGCCGCCTCCCTCTCTCTCTAGCTCGAGCAGTGGGAGAAGCTGATGAGTTTGAGAGAATCAGTTTGTCGAGGTGATGAGTCTCATCACACACGTATAGTCTGATGGCCATTGCCAGGGTATATAGCATGTATGTTTATCTCTATGTTTGTGTCAGATACATGTAGTCATACTTTGACAGTATATGTATGAATGTTTTAGAAGCTTGTGTGGGTTGGTGTGGTGATTATTTTAAACTGTAATACCACACCTTGCTTCAGCAAACTGTTCAGGGCAGGTTACATGCTAAATTTTAATATTTAAATGAGACATCACATATATATATATATCCAAAAAACAAATGATTTGCATATGGAATCCACCTCTGATTGGTTGTTACATTTGTTTAAATTTAGCTTCTGATTTACGAAACGTGGAACTAAACGTCAGTTCACAATTTTCTCGAATGCCATCTGCAGTGAGTTTCTCTCTCTCTCTGTGTGTTTCTGTGTCTCTCGCTCTCGTTCTCTTTAATGAGGAGGGACAGCATGATGTCTCCACTAACAACCACCATGGCAACCAGCCCTTCTGTTCTCCACATCAAACACCGTGGCATTGCCATGGGAACGATCGCCGGGGGGGCGGTCCAGCGCTGCTGCGACCTTAAAACTGACCTTTTTTATCGTCCACCATTTTTCCTTCTTTATCGTGTAGATCTCGATGTTTCTGAGACTTAACGAGACGTTTTTATGAGATTAGCCAGATGAGGCCGGTCGTATGTTTTTGGCACAGTAACAAACAGGGCTCACAAGAAGCTGTAATCGACAACACACCCGTGAATGAATGTAAATATAAATAAGCAATGCATTTTCAATAAATTTACATTTAGGCATTAGCAGATGTATATATTTAATTACTATACGGGTCATTTATTTTGGTAAGCATTATGTTATGGGTATACCAGACTCAAACTATTCAAACTAACTTATTTAAATTAACAGAATGGAAATTGGACAACAGGGCATTGAGATCAGTTTCCATCGCTAATGTTTGCTGACATTTCCCACCAAAATGATGTCACTTCCTGGGGGATAATGTCATTAGCTGCCTCACATGGTACACCAAATGTGCTTGTTTTGTCATTGAAACACACATACTAATGATGTTTAAACTTTCAGGTGAAGAAAACAAGGCGTTTTTTGTCAGGACAACACGCTAGGCCCTCATTTGCTGTCCATTGACAGTTTTCTTTTCTACCAGCATTTTTCACCCTTTTCTTTTCTTGTGTGATTTGAGCTACAGCCCCTTTTCATTGCCCTCCTGAGCCCAGCGTGTGTCCTGACTGAAGCCTTCCTCTCTGTGTGTGTGTGTGTTGTGTGTGTGTGTGTATACTCGTCTCTGTGTGAAAGCAGTGTGTGTCCCAGCCGATCGTCTCTTTGTGAGCGGGTGTGTTTTTTTTAATTTGTCAAACCCTTGTGTTCTCGCACCCGCTGCCTGTGTCCTGTTGGCTCTTTCATTTATTGTTTGCCACTGAGATGATATCCTCTCTCCCTTTCTCTCTCTCCCTCTCTCTCTGGGCAGAAATTGTGCTATGTCAGGGATGGTGTCACTTTTTAAAATGTTTTTTTTTTGCCAAGTGAAAATAAGTGAACCAGAGCCACTCTACACACACACACACACACACAAGAGAGCTGTAAGCAGCTTTAGTGCTCCTTCACAGGCGAGACTTTTGGGCACCAATTAGACGATATTATAAAGGCAAAACTCTTCAATTCTAAGAAAGCAGAGCAGAGCTTTGAAACTCAGAAAAGCGGCCTGGCTTCCAGCTAATGATCTGATACACTCTTCATTTTAACAACTTCACAACATAACAGACTTAAGCCGATGAGATTATAAGAGATTTTCCTGTTTGTTCAGAGCAGAAGGCTGGTTTCAGTCAATAACCTGGGTAACAACATGGTTTAACCATGGTAAAATCAGAGTATGCACAGGAAATTTTAGAATAAAATAACAAGCAAAATCTGAAGAAAATTTTTCTAGTGCCACTACAAAATTAGAACTTTGTGGGTGGTTGCCAAGGTGTTGCTATGCAGTTGCCAAGATGTTGTGGGTGGTTGCTATATATACGAGTGTGTGTGTATTGGCTTTTTTACAACTGCTTCTCAACCAGTCAGATTTCAAGCCAGAATTATCCGTTATAATTTGTGATTTTTGCCCAAGTAGTTGTAATGGATGGTTACGGATTGGCCATTAACACTCTGAAATAATTTATGTGTCTTTTATTCTTCGTTCAGGCTGGAGCTGTGCAGGATAACATCAAGATGATGCCAGAGACAGAAGAGCTGAAGTTTCTGGTCTTGGCTCATCATCTCAGCATGCTGCAGGCGTGTACCAAAGCTGTCATCGAGACCACGGTGTGAGTGAGAGAGAGAGAGAGAGAGAGAGAGAGAGAGCAGACTTTCGTGAAAGCAAAAGTATGTCAGCACCTCAGCACTGTTCATTAAATCAGCCGGTAAATCCTGTCACACCACTGTCCCAACACACACACACCCACACTGACCCATCCCGAGAGAAAGTGTGTGTGTGTGTGCAGAATGAGAGATAAAGTTGAAAAGTGTGTGTGTGAAAAAACTGAATAAAAGGGCTTGACAGTACTAAAGAAAGAGAGAGAGAGAGAGGGGGGGGGTTGATTCCATGAGTAGGGTTCATTCTCCACTTTAACAGACTCCCGCAGAGGGCCACTGGTTCGTTCTTACAACAGAAGAATTGAGTCGGTTCAGCTGTCAATCAGGTGGGTGTGTTTGTATAAATCACCGATTTATCGATCTACCCATCGACCAGGGCTAAGTGTCCGTTAGAGTAACTGCGTCCCCAACTGTACTTTTAGTCTTAAATCATAATAAGAATAATTCACAAAGTGGACCAGACTTTAAGCTGATATTTGAAACTCTCGCTATGCAAGACTAGCCCGACCCTGACAGAGATGAAAACAGCTTTCGAAAATTCTTTTAAGCCAACATATATATTTACATCTATTCATCTTACCGACCCCCGACAAATCCATCAGAATCCATCTTTGCCGAGAATTCTGGGTCATATCAGTTAAAAAACTTGAAGATTTTTTTTGTTGTGCAGCTGTTGATTCATCTTTTACCACAATCCAACAATCTATGTCTCTTTATGTCTCAGTTCACACTGCGGCACGCTGAAAACACTTTGCACTCCGAAGATCCCAGCTGGTTGTCGACACACTACTGTCACAGATGTCTCACTGTTTTAATGAGAGCTTGTTTTGTTGATTTCCTCTCTCTTTGGCCCCCCAGCCGCCATTCTCTCTCACTTTCTTTCTCACTGCTCTCTGACCAGACGTTTGATCCCAAACACTGTGAAAATTTCCTGTTTTTTCCATCCTGTTGTTAATTGGTGCTTTTGAAGGACGGAGGGGGCCTCGCGCCGGTAGGTGCGATCGCGAGCAAACGGCGTGACGCGCTGCGTCGTTCTCGCACCTGTCGCGCTCCTCGCACCATGAGCGAGAGATGGGGAAAAAATGTTAGAGAGAAGCTAAAATTAAAACGGGTGAGAAAAGTTTTGAAGTTCTGAGGGAACGTGAGAGAGAGAGGTGGAGAGAGGTGTTGTGTGCTGTCAGACGAAGATGATGCCCAGAACATGCATACTGCCAAATATCACAGCACACACAACTGAACACACAAAAACTGTACTGCAGACATCTGATGTTGTTACTGTAGGTTTGATCTGTGTGTTTACAAAATGAATCTGTACACTTCTGTTTATTGATACTTAAAGAGTTATATTAATCTGATCTTCATCATATCTTCACGTGATTTTATTCAATGCAGTTTTTTGGAAGAACCGCGCACCAGTGAATCATTTACAAACTAAAGACGTGAAGTAAAAGTTAAAGTAAAAAGCATCAACTCTGGTTTCATGTTAACTTTAAACCTTTGTAACAGCTTTATTGCTTGACGCCGCAATGACTCGCATCTGGCTGGTACACTGTGTGACTGAATTCTCTCTCTCTCTCTCTATTGTGTCTCTCTCTACATGTGAGTTACATCCGTATCTATGGCAGCGCTCCATCAGCTGAGAGGATCCAACCTGTGCATCATTTCCAGAAAAATCTGGACACACGTGTGGCCATACTGAGCATACAAGCAGCTGGCCAGGTACCTCGTAATCTCATAACCTCATGATCACAGATTTACAGTTTATTATACCACACGTCATTCATTGTAACCTTAAAAAAACAACAGCAAACCAATTTTCATTACACTCAACACAACCTCATTGTCCTCGTAACCTCGTGCTCACCGAGTTTCAGTTTATTATACCACACCAAACCTCACAACAATATAATCACATCATCATTAATTAAACCTCCAAAAAAATCTTCAAACTTCTGGGCAATACAGTCAACACAACCTCATACCCTCGTAACCTCATGCTCACCAAATAACAACTTATACCCCACCCAACCTCAAAGCAATATAATCACATTGTCAGTAATTATACCTTAAAAAAACCAACAACAACAAAGTACAAAGTTAATTTACTCACACTCCCACAACCTCATCCTCATTAAATTTATGGCTTTCACACCAGACCTCAAAATATTATTAGTCATTATTAGTCAACTTTTAGACCTGTCAGTCTTATTAATGCTGATATTACTTTTCTACTACACAATGTATCTGGTTCTGTTCAGGGTGACGTTCACAACCGGAGAACAGATGGAGGATCGTGAGCACCGTACATATTCACTACCTGATCACCAAGGAAACCTTTGACACCCTCATTTGGCAACAGAAAAGTAGATCTGTAGAGTCTCACCCTAAAATATTCACCTTCAGAAATTTTAAAAAACAGCGCGCGTTAAATTGGGATATTTACAGAACCCTAAAACACCATGAAATATGTACATAATGCTTAATGTAATGAGCTTATAAATGATTTTGTGTGTGAAAGGACACTTGCTGAATTGAAAACTGGGTTGCAGCACATAGGAAATGAAATGGACTGACAAACAGTGTCAACTGTTTTGGATTTGTCTGGCATAATTTTACCACTCGATGCTCTTAAAGCTTTTGTAAATGTTTCACGGTGAATTTATAAGCGTTTTTACAGGCCTTTGTTTTTGAATTGGTGGACATATAATTTTCAGACTCAAAGTTTGTGTAAAATAATCAATATATATTGTATTAGCAAAGTTGTGCAAAACCTCATTTTACCCGTTTTGAAGTAACATGGAGTGGCAGCACAATATCCAAGTTTTGCAGTGTAAAATAAGGACTCAGCTGTTTGAAACGTACACAATATTGCTTTCATATGTTGAGACTGTAAAAATGATATTGGACAGGAAACAGGAACAGGCAGCACTCTGAGTGAGAGAAAGTTGAGGGAGACAAGGAGAAATAGGACTTCCTGAACTTTGCACAGGTGTGGACGTTAAGCGAGGCTACAGGAGGGGATTTTGAGGACTACAAAGACGGCGTTTTCATTTCTCACGCAAGTAAAGGTTTTCCTTTCACTGCAAATTAAACAAATACAACGACTTTCAGCCACCGAGTGAACTGACTTAATAGTTGTGCCAGTTTTGTGTGCATAATTTCCTATTATTAGTCTTGTTTACTAACCACTCACTGTCAACTTTAGCTATTGCTAAAGTTAAATTAGCACTATTTAGCACAAACTTTCCGGAGTTTCACAAACCTCAAGCTTTTCTCTCTGAAGTGACTAGTTTCATCATTTTGTCATCATGATATTTAATCTTCTCAACTTCATCCATTTTGTCACGAAGATTTTTTTTATTCTCAATAGACGATCAGCACAAAAGTCGTTTGTTTTTCCACTTGGGAATAAAGACAAGAAATGCAAAAGAAAAATGTTAACAGAGGGGGAGGAGCCTAATCAGACAGCAGAATTTCAATATAAATTAAGGGGAGGATTTTCCCCATAAGAAGCGTTGAGGCAGGTTAGCCTCTTGTCTAGACCCAGGGGGAAAGAAAAGCCCCTGTCGCCTCTGTGCGCCCCCCGCAGGCTCTCTGCGGGACTACAGGAGTCGTGTCGCAATCGGTGGAACTGTGCTGCATGTTTCTTCTCCAACAGCATACTGCTGCTTCACTGTAAGATATGTGAGACCACCAAACCTGCAGAGAGGTGACGTCCACACACATTTTTTTTATCCATATATGTATTTACATTCGTTTTTTACATTCATCTGTTTTGTTTCACACAGGCAGGTGTCAGAACAGTCACAACATCTAAAACTATTTTAAACCGTTTAAAGTCCAAAGAGTCCAAAATATGAGACCAATAGAGAAAATATTTTTATTTACCATTTTTCTAAATGCAAAAGGATACATTAATCACAAAAAGTAAAAACTGTTAGAAAATAATAGAAAAATATTATATTTATTTGATACAGTACGTCCCCTTTCGGATCCAGGTTCAACACCTGAAGATCCGTGTTTTCCCAGGCTGATCTGAGAACGTTCCAGAGAGCATCTCATGTGCTTCAGTGGAATCAGGGAAATCTGACTTTTTGTACACAGGTTTTTACATACACATATTTGCTTTATTTGATCGGTGACCTGATCTTAAGCATTTCTCCTTCATGTCATATTGTATCGTTTCTTTGTTTGACATTTTCCAAATCTCTAAAACTTGTTTTTTCATGCAGGTTTGAATCTGATCTGGAAACTGGATTTTTAAAAATGTGCTCTCAGGTTTTTGGACCTCACGCTGTTTGATCGGCTTCATAAAAGTGCAGCTGATCTGAGGACATGATTCCTCACAGAATCATGTCAAAACCTTCTTCCCCCATGTCCTCACCCTCCAAAATTTCCACAAGAAACGAGAGTGAATAACGGACAGAAGACTGTCAGGAACAGACCGTATAGAAAATGATTCATCATCATGGTCACACTCGGGCAGAATCGATGCTGTCACCTGTCATATCAAGGACGACATTTTCATTCAGCATCACTGAAAAACTTCATAAAATCTTCGTAAGCTTTGTTTTTGCCATCAAATCTAATTCCATCGATCAGAGCGTCAGTTCGTCCGCCGACAGCAGCCTGGTGATGTGAAATCAAATGTGACGATACGAGCATACACCAGACCAGCTGTTGCTGTCTTACCCGCGTACATTGTGTGTGTGTGTGTGTTCTCCGATCTGATGTGTTGAAATCTAAACATTTTTCTAGTTTGTTTATCCAAAATTCTGTCATTACTTCCTCAGTTTGTATCATTCAGGTTTGTGTTCTTAAAAATGTGTCATTTTGTGTCTTACATTGAGGAAATGTGTGAATAAATGAGGACTTCATTTTCATTTTTGGGTGAACTGTCCCCTTAAATTCACTGTCATACCAAAAATGTGTTAACTTACATTTTCTTTATTATTTAAATAATTTCTTTCATCTGAGGTTACAATCTCACTCACAACTGTATACCGATGACGTTGGTTACGATTTGCGAAATTAATCACCGCAAAGCTGGCTGTGTGTAATAAAAAGCATAAGCTGACACCATATTTTCACATTTACCTCACTGTCTATTAAAACAGTCATGAGTAATATGTGCTTTATGCTCACTCTCACTTACTGTACGATGTTGCTAACACAGAAACACACATCATATCTCTGTAGATCAACAATTTGCTGCATGTCTCAGCCCGATTTAAATGGTGGCATGCATGGTACATGGCGTCTTGTCAACTCTTAAACACACACACACACACACACACACACCGATCAAAGCCAGACTGAAGGGCTGTGATTTGAAATGACAGTTTCTGTGTGCAACTTCACTCGAGATTGGTTTGCTGAGAAACGTCAGGCGTCTCTCAGACACATAAAATCAGAACTAGACACTCGGAAAGAATCTAAATTCTGTCATGGGCAAATAGCGAAAATTTACACGACTGCATTTTTATTATTTCGCTGCTTTCCTCTGAAAACTCCCATGATACATTGCTTCAGTCATACAACTTCAAGCTTTCATTTTTTCTAATGAAACAGAAGTGCATGCAGAAACAGGGTTTGTAGCTGGCTGCTCTTTCTGCCACAACACCATCCTGTCCACAGATGTGTATCCATGTTATCCAGGGTTTTCACACCAGTTATTGTTAAGAAACGCAGGGTTTTTTAGCTATTTTGAACGGGCCTGATCATTTAGACCTTTGGATAAAGCTCTCGCTCTTTTCTCTGCTTTAATTTTTGTATTTGTTCTTGAACACAACTGGCGTGTTACAAACACAGGCTTTTCTCGGACTCTGCGGTGGTGAAGGTGGCGCAGCGGAGCACTTTAGACAGTGATAAGGGTTCAGATACGCAGCGGGAGACGTTTTTAGCCGCTGTCTGGCTTTTCTTTCCGTGAGCCCACTCGTTAAGAGACAGCACAGCAGTGGAGCTTTCATTGAGCTTCTCACAAACTCAGCTGACATTTCAGAAGATCCATACCAGACCTTTCAGAGAGAGAGAGACAGAGGCTGAGAACAAGAGGGGAAGAAAAGGGAGTGCAGATTTAAGAAAGCACGAAGGGATGGTGTGAAACAGAGAAGAGATGGAATACAGAATTTAAAAAAAGCAAACAAGTAAAATTAGAGGTGTGGAAATTCATTACCGGGCCGTGTGAAGCGAGATAATCGCAATGATCAAACATCTCCAAACAAATCGCTTGGTCCCCAAATTTCATCTGACAACATAAACTTTGAAATTACGAACAAAGTCCCTGTCACGTTTTGACAATCGCCTCCCCACCGGGAGACAGCGCGGCAACAGCTACAAGACAGATAGCGTGTTTTAGCGTCACGGAGATGCTGTTAGAAATGGAAGGGTGCGAGGGAGGCTTTTAAATGTAGATCGTGGGTTTTTTTGTGTCCCGTGGCGCCATATGGCAGGGATGTGAATCTGTTGGTTTGAGGGAAGGAAGTCAGTCAAACACAAAACAGACAGCATCTGTTCATTTCCCAGCATGCACGGCTTTAGCGTGACATTAACAGCGCAGCGTGTTTATACCTTTGCTGCAGGGAATTATGGGTATGACCCTTGCTAGATGTGAACCTGTGATCCAAAGGCCCTAATAAACAAATAAACTGTGTTGTCTTGAAAATCGATCCATTGAATTGTCACCATACGTGTCGTTTACAACCCTGTAAATGTAACAGACTCTTCTCTGCTCTCATTTCTCTATTACATCCAAGCCCGTCTTTCATTACTGGACCTCCCCTCCTCTTCATCGCTGGACGCCCCCCTGCATCTCTGAAGTAGACCCCAAATGTGAGGGGGCTGCCCCCATGGCCAGTTAGGATGGGGGACTAATCAGGATGGGCAGAAATGCTGAAGCATATGGCTTACACACACACCACAAGCAAGATGACAAACTCACATCGAGAACACACTCCAGGTGTGATAGTACACACATAATTCCCCCCCCCTCAATGCTAAGATCTTCAAGAAACATCTTCTTTAACACAAAAAAGATTCAATGGATCTCTTTCCTAAAAATGTTGCTAGCGCTTCCTGTTGAGCTACAGGAACAACATGGTCACAGGTTCAAATCAGGTGTAGAGCCTAAATTCCCTCTAAGTTCCTAGAAAAACACATTTGCCAAATGCATAAATGTAAATAATAATGACAGCTCATAGCGACTGTCAGTAATAGTTCTGTCAAGAATAAGAAAAAACAATTAAAACAGAAACAAACTCAGGTGTAAGATTTTCTCTCTCCGTATGTGTTCAATGTATGAAAATGACACAAATCTTGTGTTGTGTTTTACAGAAAATCATACAGGTTGGAAAAGAGGAAAAGGTGACTAAACAATGAACTATTCTTTTATGAACATAGGCGGATAAGAATGATTTCACAATAACGTCAATTAAAAACAGACCGTCGTTCACAGAACTGTCGTAATTTGTCAGTCTTATTAAAAGTGTAATTTTCAGACACTCTGCATACTGCTGGGTTTGTCTTGAGTCTTTTCTTTGACACGATATGCGAGCACACACACACAATTCCGGCCTCCCGCCAGCGTACAGTACACATAATGGCTCTTTAATAACACGCCGTGATTGGTCGGCCCAGCATCGGCTCGGCTATTTTAACGTTGGTGGGGTTCTGGCAACTAAGCCTCATGGGGTTTCTGTACAGAACATCTGACCCAAATTAATGCAAAACAGCTGTGCAGCACGAATTCTTGATGCTAAGTTTTTGGGATCGTTTCAGGTCATTTCGTACCCGGATTTCAGCCTTCTTTAGTGTTTTTAGAGCGATTTCGTGCTCTGTTCTGCTCGTTGTATCACCTGACCTTTATCATTCGTTGGTTCGGACGTAATGATCGTACCATCTTTCCTTTTTTTCATGTTATCTGTTGTTTCGTTATTTCTCTCTCTGTCTCTGATAGCTAATGATGATCACAGTTATAAGCAGTCAGGCGACTCCATCTCGTGTACGACAGTCTGCAGTTCTGTGACAGGAAAAACATGGACAGAATTTTCATCTTCAACAAGGTGCGAAATGCAGTAAAAACTTAAATACTGACTCTGTCTTCTTCCTTAAAGCTGGATGATAGTGAATTTTCATACTCTTTTTAGTCCCAGTGCACAGAACACGTTTTGCATTGCATTATGGGATTGCATTGCATTGAAAAAGTTTACGTTTTGTTGTTTTCATACCAAAAGGTAAAACTTATTTTCAGAACCAACTAGCCGTTCGGTTGTCTGAATAATTAGTTAGTGGGTCTTAATGAGGCCTTGTATAAATCTGGGTTATTCTCATGTCAGTATTTGTTAGGGTGATGTTTTGAATTTGAAACACTGACACTCTGTATAGATACTTTAAAGGGTATGAATTTAGATATGAAACTTCTCCGTAAGGGTTCGAGTGTGCTGTCAGTCGTACAATTACCGTCAGATTGTTTGTTCAGTGAAGCATGAGAACAAAACACTTCTTGAGAAGATACATCTGTACATTCAACCCTTAAAAAACATTCGTTTCATATCAACAAAACCAGCTGATCTCTGGCATCAGACATATTGTGGTCCATGAAAACTGCCTTAATTGTTCAGGCGCGGTCAGGCGAAGTGGTTTATATCTGAAAGGTGCGTAAAGAGCTGAAATCAATCAGCCCTCGTTTGTATAAAGATGGAATCTCGCAGTTCTGTGCAACTGAATTAAGTGGAAGCAGATCCAGGCAGAGGGCCGTTAATTGACTTTGATTGAGAAATATTATCAGTGTTAGTTTTTTAATAAGAGCTCATCCTGAGGCTCTTTCACTCGAGCGCTGATGAATGGCAGCTGAAGAGAGACAGGAGGATGTGGAACACAGATCTGCCATGGGCTGGAAATGTAATTTTCTGACGGCCTGAGTCGCTCCCTGTGGACGGCCATGAGGGAACGGCGGTTTCTTTAGCCAATCAGCTGCAGTCCTGCATCGAACGGCAGCTTACGGGGTCGAGCGCAGTTTGCGGTCGTCATGACCTTAAGAGATTCTCACGGGATAATCTTTAAATGTTCCAGTTTTTTTATGTTTAAGGTGTTTGTAGATTCTCTGACTATACCTGCTTTTCTATTATTGTTTTTATTAATAATAATATTTTTACATACATGTGTAACATAAATATTCAACACCTCTTTTTGTCGTCATATATCTCATTTGCATATGACACAAGACAGCTCTTTAAATATCTCTCCAGCATTGGGCTTTAAAAAAGGTATTAGTTAGCTGCTAGTTAACTAGTTAGTGGATGGTTCACCCTTACTGTGTGTGTGTGTGTGTGTACAGGTTCAACAAGGACATTGTTGCTGATAAAAGATGAGCCTCGTCCAAACCAGCAGACCAGACCAACAGGTTCGAACACAAACACGCTTGAACACCCACCAATGGCGAATGTAACTGTAATAATTATTTCCTGTGAAACACAATCCAGAGCTGCGCGGGTGGCCCTTTTGACTTTGAGCTTGTAAACAACAGGCTAAAAAAACGCTCCAAGCATCTTAACCAAACAAAAGTTCACACTCACAGCTCCAGAAACTGACAAGAACCAGTTGAGTTTTTCAAACAAAAAATCCATCAAATAATAATGGAAGAAACCCGCCACAAACTCACTCTCGGTGAGTGTTATCTCAACGGCGCTTTATGGCATAAATCACACGCTGGGGAGATTCTTTTCCATATGAGATTTAATGAAGTGGCCACACACACAAACAAACCAAACAACACGCATCAACATCTGCTGTCAGCTGATGAAGTCATCAGCACACACACACTCTCCTGTCAGCTACAGTACAGGTACAGTAAGGTACCATACAGGTTTTTGATCATGTGCCACAGCTGTTTCCTCTCACACTTTGTTTGTACGGTAACAGAAAGACTTATCACACTTTGTTCTTGTTTAATGATGAAATCTCTCTCTCTCTTACTCAGTCTCTCACTACGACTTCATCTCAGCAAACGGCAAACTGTGACGGCTGTTACCCCAGGTGTATCCAATCCAAAAATGGAAATTAATATATATATTTTTTCACTTGGCTTTTGGATCATCAAATTACATTTCCGGGCAGCGAGGGTGGGGCCCGTTGCTGACAGATATATATTTATGAATTTGCATCGGTCCTGGAGAAAATATTGCACAGCGAGTGACAATTTATTTTGAAAGTGCATTTCTGCATGTAATTATGTGCAGTACCGAACTGTTAACCTTGTAAACCTGGATATATGTGTGTGTGAAGTGTGTGTGAAGAATGCTTAGTGCAGAGGATAAGGGCTTAATCCACACACACATGCGAGTGCTGCAGCGTCGCCATGGAAACCGCAGGAGGAAAAAATTGCGACGTACTGAGCGCTGTCTGGGGCTGGATATTTTTAGGAGATGGAGAGAAGGAAAAAGGGAGACAAGAGGAAGCGAGAGAGCTGTGCTGAGAATTGATCATGTACAGGAGAAGATTTTGAAAAGCCATCAAGCATGGATGTTGCATGGATGTTGTCATGTACACATGGCTCTTACAGATGAAGTGTAGACAAGCTGATATGGTAAAAATGCATTTTCAAACACACACACTCAGCTATAAAAAATAATCAGTAAACTTCAGATTGCCCAGCAGAAGGACAATGCTTTGCAATGCTCCATGTTTTCCCTGGTTGGTCAAATACAATAACCCCATCTCATTTAAGTAGACTTACGACTGTTGGCATAAAAACTGGTCCACACTGAAACTTACTCTGGCCAGGACCCGGCCACTTAAGACAGGAAATGACTAACATGGAAAGTGACCAATCACAGTTCATTTTGTTTCATCATATGCAAGATGATCATCACCTTGAGAAATTGTAATGAGAATGTCAAATGTTTCTACTTTTTACATAAATTTTAATATAATTGAAATAGATTTTACAAACCTAAAGCATTATCACATCGCATTATTTAGCAAGTTATCACATATTGCATTTTTCTTCAATATCTTGCAGCCCATAAAATGTGACAGAATGTAGATTATAATGTCTGTGTGTTTGTGTCTGCAGAAAAGCAGAGAGCTGTGTGTGTATCCAGGCAGACTCTGGATCTGGCTGCCTGCTTTTTGTCCTGCCAGAAGCCCAGCTTACATCACTCCAGCTGGGCAGGAGGTTTTTGCAGCCCTGCCTGCATGGAGATCCTCCAGCAGCAGCCCAGTCAGATCTACATGCGCGCCTGCATGCTAGAGACCAAACAGGGCGTGTTTCATTACTGCGAACTACACACCCACAAGCTGTTCCTGCAGGTCTGAGACGCCCCGTGCGCACACCGCAAAGAGATACTTGATAATACCAGTAGTATCTCTGAATTTAACCAGCCACGTAGTTTTGTCTTTAACTGAGATTTATAGTGTCCAAAAATGTACCGTAAAAGTAATTCCAGCTGATTGGCCTAAATATCGTTTTAAAAAATCATTTTCTGTGTAGAATATACATTAGCTGTAGGATTAGGACTTATTTTAGTCTGAGCGGCCGGCCAGAATTTTTCCCTACAGCGAATAAGTTGTTTCCAAGAGCGCATTAGTCGAAATTATCTCTAACATTCGAGAATACGTCTGCACAGGCTGTGTTTTATTAAAAAAAATATTGCTTACAGAAAAGGATAAATAAAGACGGCCTCTTTAGTTTGCAGGAGCAATAACAGCTCGCGGCCCCGGGCGTCTCCTCTGACTTCCTCTACAGAGTTATCAGTACAGTCACACTCCAAACACACACAAAATCCTGCCCTCATAGAGTCCAACACACACACACACACACACCGGCGGTCTCTTGAGAATCCAGCATTAACAGAATGCCTGGCCTGTCAGATTGGCATTGATTTTTCCCACAGTGCGCTGCTGCGAGGTGCGGGTTTGATTTTTGTTTGGCTTTTCTGTTGGAGCCCCAAGCGTCTGCTCTCTGATCAATAACATGTTTTGAGCTCCAAGTGCCCCAAACCCACAAATAAGATCTCTGTCATACACGACCGATTGTTTTCAAGAAATGTTTGTGCGTCGTATTTTCTGTTCCGTTGTATCGGCATTAGCAGGCAGATGAAACGTCTGTTTGAGAGCGCACGCACGTTTTATTTGGTGTACGCGTGTTGACTTATCGACTTCCGAGGTCTTTAAGCGAAACTTGTCGCTGTGGTACCAGGAGGTTATCGTCCCACATGACCCTCAAGCTCCTGAGAGATTTGGGATAATTATTGGCTCAGTTCTGTTGAGAGGGAGGAACACCATTGATTCTTAGCGCAACGGTTTCCCCAGAGACGGCGAGTCTAAAAACAGCCATGGACTGAAATGCCAACGCTTTGGCTGTGGTTTCCTTGCATTCGTAACACCGATCTTCCGCTCCCTTCATTTCCACTGAAGCTTTTAATCCCACGAAACACCTGGAGTCCCTCGCCGCGGTGGTCTGTCGAAGCCTGCGGAGCAGCCGGAATTGGGAATTGCATATTCTATGCAGGCCAAGCAGCATCAGCTATACAGAAGCTATTCAATAACAATTTAAAATACAATAACAAAACAAAAACCAACAAAACACTTCTAATCTTTCATCTTTGTGGTCTTCATTTCAGGCAGTTTTATTGTGTTTAATCTGTTTTAAGCTGTTTTATTGATTTTTTTACAATCGTAATAATTGTGTATGCAATATTAATAATAGATCATTCAATAATAATTGAATATGCAAGACTAATATTTGGTGGAAAATGTGTAATTTGTTTGTTTTTGGCAGAGGATGGCACAGCAGGCCATCGAGAGTGGTCAAACGAAACAAGAAGCTGCTTCCAAACTTGCCTGTGACATCACACGATTCTTCACAAAAAAAATTGAAAAAATACGTCTTTTACCAGTAACTATTAAAAAAGTACACTGGAAAAACAAAGAACTGTTGCCTTGGAAACAAGCTGCCTGCAGGTGTTATTTACAAACATCTGTAGTATCTGACGACTGTTATTGACGAGCTTGACGCTTTAATTAACGTCTCGGCCCAGAATTCCGCCGTTTAACAGAGAAACAAATACGCACGGAAATGATTGTATTTGCTGCACACAAGCAATGGTGTGAATAATTAAGAATAAATAAATTAAAAGCATAGAACTAATAAAGCATCAGCGCTGTGGTTTATTAGTTAGCCCACATGCCCCCCGATGCATTGAGCTGCGGTGCTCGTATGAGCAACCCAGGTTCGAATCTGGCTCGGAGTGTGCATTACCAAAACTAAACCTGCAATACAAAAATCTTGTAATCGAAAGAGAGTTGAAGGTTTGAAATTGCCATAAGCTTTTTACTGTTAAACATTCCACTGTGGCTCAGAGACCTGCAAGGGCTGCTGGGTTTTTTTTGGGGTCAGTGCAGAGATCGAAACACAGGCAGTCGGGCAGGACAGAATGTTCAGCGGGCCGGATCTACTACAGCAGGACAGAACTTATCCAGAAAAACACAGATGATCTTATACTGCTGTTTCCACTTTGAAATTACTGGTACGTTAATTGTATACACCTTCAGTAGTTTTAAGTGTTTTGGTTCACCGTTTTCTTGCAGGATGTTGTGCAATTGAAACCTGACTGATTAATGGAAATTAATGCATTAGAAGAGTTTTGTCTTTCGTTCTCTCTCTCTCTCTCTCTCTGTCTAGGTTAAAGGGTCTTTAAGAAATATACATTCAGTGTGTCGAGTGGTAGTGTATTGAATGTATGGGTTTGTTTCTGGCCACACGTAAAGGGAACTAAATGTCTCAAGCTTTCGCACTGTGACATTTGAGGTGTGGCAGAAATTGCGCTGCATTAACACTTAGTTATTTTAATCTGTCTCTCTTGAGTAAACTCAACAGCAGAGTGGAAGTGGGGGGGTATTTTTCCTGTCACCACGGCAACAGACTCGAGCGATGCATATTGCCAAGGATGTGTGGGCATTTGTACAATTCTTCTGTGTTAACAGTGATTCTACCAGTAATTTAGCTCCTTAAAACGCGTCTAACAAACACTTCTCCTTGTGAGGACTATTAGCCTCTGCCCAAATCACACAAACCAGAGTCATTACAACAAACAGTTCTGAGGACGAGCTGAAATGTTCGATTTTCTCCTGATCAAGTTCACACTTTTGTTAAGAAACAATCGGTTAACAGAGTTGCAGCACTCGTAGCGGTCACAGATTTATATCAATGCCGTGTTTCTGTACTGCAGAAATACTCTGAAGCTTTTAACCTGCTTTTTGTTAAAAACGAAACATCATTCAAACAGGTCCTTGTAACCTCATACAATTTGCACATTTAAAAATATTTAAAGGTTATCCACCCCATTTTTTTTAACATGAGAGTGGGTGCTGCCATTTTTTATTTGGATGTGTTAGTGTCGAGTTATCCACTTCAAGTTATTTTTACCTGTACAAAATAGCTTGTTTACATATTGTAGCTAATGAATGTGAAGTTTTACGCATTCACAGAAAGTAGCTTACGTTTGCGCTGCAGAATAAATTGGATAGCTAGTCTCTTTACATAGAAAGGACTGAAGATAATAGGGCACAGATATCGGCTGGTTAAACGTCATTGTGGGCGTTTAGTGAATAAGCATCTGGTTTTTATGCCGATAAACGTGCATATTTACCCGTTTGGTTAAATCGTCTGTGTGTTTGTGTCCTGACGTGTATCTTGTATTATGACAAATAAAGCAGAAATCAAAGATGGTATTTACTGTTGTCGGTATGATGTGTTTTATTCTTTGTTTCTGCTCTCATCAGAGATGATTCTTAAGGTCTCAGACGTCAAAGACTGTCTGAAGCTGGAGTTTGACCAAACAAAAATGATCAAAAATCAGCATTCAAAGGACAGGAAACAGAGACGTCACCTCTGTTTGGACGCTTGTCCTTGTTGCTCGAAATTCAGCCTCGGGTCTAGTGCAGACGTCTTTATTTAACCCGCGGCAGACAGAAAGCTGTTTCTGAGTTGGTTTCTCTCGTATCATGAATTCACACACTTCCAGCGTTTCTCACGCCTGGGCAGAATTAGACTCCGGGTGCTAAATTAGTCACAGAACATCACGGATAACCAAACAGGCCCTCGTCATAACCCAGCGCAATTTACACATGCGTTAAAATAACCGTAGTCTGCATGAAAATGACATCTGAGGTAACAAGCCGACGAGCAGAGTGAGAATACAGCGCAAATTTTAACACATTTCTATTTCGGCACAGGGAAGGACACTTGTAAGAAAGTAACGTACTTGGTTTTGTTTAAAACCTTTTGGTTGTACGATTAAATAATGAGATCTTGAACGCCACACCTGAAACTGAAGATCTGTCACTTTGCATTATGGGATACTGTACTGCATATATTCAGCTGTATAATGTATGCAAATTTCAGAATTCAGCTCATGAATATTCATTACGTGACTTGACGTTTGTCCAATACTTTAATCCAATACTTTTATTTAGGTATAAAGTGAATATACTTTTTACCTAAATGTATTTAAGAGGTTTTTAAACACAAATGGCGTCTCTGTTCAGTCCATTGTAACACATTGTAATTTTCAGGCCAGATCGGTAACTTTAGAGGACATGTTTGTGCTGTTGAGTGTTTGTGAGTGTAATAAGTTTACGGGGTGAGTAATGGTCGTTATTGCTGCCTGTCAAAGAAATCAGGGTTCACGCCGCAGGACGCGGACCTCCGCGACCACCGACGCGCCGCGTCGCTTTATTACCTGCGAGAACAGAAGAGTCACGCGCCAGCTTTAATAACGCGGAGACTGAGCGACACTCAACGCGCGTCAAAGGAAGGCGCGCGTCACGACGCGCCTCCGGAGCGTTGAAGCAGGCCGGGTTCAAATGACTTCCCGTGTTTTATTGGAGAAACGGGGACTAAAAACAATAACATGAAACGAGGTAATAAACGCGACGCTGGGTGAGGACGCTCGACCGCTGTCCGTCAAGATGTGCCAGACAGCCATTGCGTTTCATTGACGCCCTTGAACGCGCGTCGCGTTGCGCCGACGGATGCGGGCCCTGGTCCGGTATAGTCCCGTTAACAGACCCGTCAGACATCTTATGTGGATCCGGGCAGATGAAGGGTCGGGGTGACCCACTGGATGAGGCTCTTTCTGAGGGAACGTCGAGCTGAGCATCCGCCTTTATTCCTGGAGGAAAACTTTCGTCGTGCGTCAAGAAATGCCCGGAGGACCTCAACTAATGAATGAATACAAATAAAATAACTAAATAAAATACCTAAACTTTCTATTGCTCTGCTTTAAAATACACCACCGTGTTTTGAAAGATATATCATGTTTATCTGTTTTGTCGTTTTATGTTGTTCTGCTCTATCGCACCTTTAGTAAACAAGGCACTTCGTGTACCACTGATCCAAGAACGGCCTCTGCCACCCAATCGCGACCTGTCTCGTAATGCAACGATGTTTAAAACCGATCCCAAAACAGATAAAGAGCGGATGAAGGAATCAGACGAGATAAAAGACCAAAATAAGGAAATGGAGGTGAATGGGAAGAAGGAGGAAGTGCAGGTGTGCAGCCTCCGGTGGTTGGGAAGGTTTTTTGGGGAATGGAGATGGTGCGTAATTTGCTCTTCTGCGCTCGTTGCGCAAACCATTAATCTTGCGCAAAGTCCCCGTACAGAAGACAACTCATTAGTGCCCAAAAAACAGCAAAATGCTGCGCTGGCACATTACCATCCGCATACATCTAGCTGGTGCAAATCTGGAGGGCAGCTCTCACTAAATGAGTTTCTAATGGCGTGCGCATCACACCGTGGGTATGCCAACCATCAGTGCCAGCATCCGCCCAGAGGACTGAAACACCCTGCAAATGAAAACCTAAAACCTGCCCAACGGGTGTCATTTGCAGATGTGATTGTATGTACAACAGGATATCTGCTGTTGTCTTCTACCCTGGCGGTGGTCTCTGGGTCTATCGGTGGGTCTGTTGGCGAGGCTCAGATGTCGTGGCTCTTGGAAGATAATGAGCAAAACACAATCAGTCCCTTCAGTGGGGATCAGAGACCAAAACAAGGCGTTTCAACACGATTTATGCAAACTCCAGCAGCTTTAATGAATTAATGCCTGGTTTCTTGCGCGTTTTATTCTCAATTTACGCTTCAATTACGTCTCCTGTCTGGGCAGAGCGGGAGGAGGAGGGTGATTTGGAGAGCTCGAATGCCCACAACGGTTCCAAGATGGTGTTTGGATGTGTGAGACTGAAAGAGAAAATGTTCTGCTTGATTTAGAGAGCTGGTGATTCTGATACAAAAACAACCTCAACAAAACACAGCAGCTATGGAGCAGTTAACAAGCTGCAACTCACTGCTTGTTTATTATAAGAAACTGGAGCTCGCTTGCTTTTATTGGGGTTTGGGGTAATGCCCTAGCAAAACACAAAAACACAAAATGTTTCCCTAGCGTTATCATATGGTTCCTGTTTGTCTTGTCTGGGAACCAAATAAGAACGTTCCAGGAATGTGCTCTGTAGGTTCCTTTTGTAACCAAAAGCTAACATTCCCAGAATGTTCTGGAACCAAAAAACACCCTGGCAACATAGTTTTGAGTTTTTGCATGCTCGCATTTTCTTCAATCCAGTTATTCCCCTCTGCGTATTCTCATGGTAGTGGCCATGTTGACATCACATGACCTTGTTTTGCAGTTCAATTGAGTTAACAAACACAAGCATACAGACAAACTTACCTTAAACTCCATCACTGCCCAGCAAATGTCAACTAGTTCATTGTTCACCAATCAGCCTGTGATAATCAGCCTGTGTCTTCCAGACCTGAGGGCGCAGCAGAGGTTACGGTTGTTTTAAGTTGCTTCAGAAGACAAATGAAAGTCAGCAAAATATATAATTACATATTAAAGTGTTTTTTTAACTGTATTTACTAGCTTAAAGAACATTCTTTCTTTTCTTTGAAAGAATGTGCTAAAATGTGCTGTTGAAATGTGCTAAAGTTCTCCAGCTAAAGTTCTAGTCGCCCTCTAACCAGCTGGAAAGTTCAACGTGCGCTGGCTAATTTTCTAAAACAAGTTGAGCGCTTGATGTTCTGTCGGCTGTTTGGTTCAGTACACCACGCATTTACCTTAAGCCCCTCCTCAGAGCGACAGATTCAGTTTTGCTCCAGACTTGTGTTTGCTTTGAGAGTCATCGCAGCTGTTCGGGGGTTCGAGCTGTCATCACGGGAGATGTGAGCCACTCTGAGGAGCAAAAGACGGATGAAATGGGTCACTCTCATAGCCATAATTAGTTCAGACATCAAAGCTGCTGAATATTGGATGAGACGGGGAGTCAATCACATTTTTTTTGCTGTTTTCCTGCCAGTTGTCTTTTTGCGAGATCGAGAATAACTTCCATGCCCTGATTTGACCAAAGTGTAGATCACATAAAATCTATTTCTCCATCACACAAACTTCTCACATTCACAAACGTAACATATCAAGAAACACTAATCATTATATTGAAGATGTGCAGCCATGCCTTTGTCACAGTTCACAACGAGATACATAAATACAACAAGTTTGTGGATTAACATTTCAAACAAACCAATAGCTCTGACCTTAACCTTGAAATCTGGGGCAATGATTGGTTAACAGAAACATTGTTCCAGGAACAACGAATCTTTCTTCAGAAATATGTTCTACTTGTGTAAATGATATGATGTTTCATGTTGTCATGGTAACTGCTTCAGCAATGCATAGAATCTTACAGTCCAATACTCCATAAAATAAAACATACACAGTCTTAGAAACAGTCAATTTAACCATAATATATTAATGTTTACAGCCTAGATTTACCTGATAAAATACAGTCTGTTCATCTGCGAGACAGGTTACAGTGAAATAAAACAATGTTCTCTCTTGTTTTCCTCACTTTCGTTCACTTACCGTGAGACCTTCTCAGCTAACACAGCTAATATAAATCATTACCTGCCCCACGACACACAATCTACAACACATTACCTCCAATCTGTGTCAGAACAGCCCCGCAGGTCCAGAAACAACAGGTCCATCACTCAGCTCTGAACCTCAGGCTAACAGCTCCTTAACTCATGTGTTAAGTGTAATTGTGATTGTTTGTTTTGAATCACTTCATGTGTTTTTTTTAAAACCCCATTTGTTTTTCCCATATATGTGATTTGTCAGGTTGACAGTGTGTGTGTGTGCTTGTGCATGAGTGACTCTCATGTAAACATGTCCAGGTAATTTTTCAACCCGCTCAAAAGGGGGAAGACAAATATGAAGTATGAAGTTATTGCAGCCTATTTTGAGGGCCATTAAGATGATTTGCATTATGGATTGTGCATACAATCGCATGTTTTATTGTTATTGCTGAAATATAACAATATTTTACTGTATTTACTGTACTGTAAGTAAAAACATGATGAATTAATAAAAATACTGTATATCTAGAGCAATGTATACTGTATAATACTGTATATCTACAGTAATGTATACTGTATATAATACTGTATATATACAGTAATGTATACTGTATATAATACTGTATATCTACAGTAATGTAAACTGTATATAATACTGTATATATACAGTAATGTATACTGTATATAATACTGTATATCTACAGTAATGTATACTGTATATAATACTGTATATCTACAGTAATGTATATGTATATAATACTGTATATCTACAGTAATGTATACTGTATATAATACTGTATATCTACAGTAATGTAAACTGTATATAATACTGTATATATACAGTAATGTATACTGTATATAATACTGTATATCTACAGTAATGTATACTGTATATAATACTGTATATATACAGTAATGTAAACTGTATATAATACTGTATATATATAGTAATGTATGCTATATATATATATAGTAATGAAAACTGGAAGGGTGCTTAGTTGTCCTGAAAATAATTTCACAATGGAAACAACATTAACCATATATTGTGCAAGTTATAATTTCAAGATATAATTTCAAGATATAATAATATTATCTTGTCTTTTTATTTTTAGGAGAAATATGAACATGGTGTATTTTAACCAGTTTTGTTCAATTAATCCTTATGGTAACCATGTTACCCTGGCAGAAAGCATCGTTACCATGGTAAATGTATTCTAAGGGCAGCAACATGCAGAAAATTACTGAGTGGGAGAGCAGATCTGGAATAGTTTCCAGCCTGCGTCTACACTCCTGAGGTCAGCAGGGACAGAGGCTGAAAACTGAGCTGGGATCAGCATATTGGCTCTAATATACTGGTTAAATATGAGCTGAGCAGGTCCCAGAGCAAGCTTTGATTAGATCAGGATGCGCAGAGAGCCGGCGTTTTCACAGAAATCTGATTTCCTTCCCTCCAACTCTCGTTTTTTCCTGCATTGTTGGGGCAAGAAAACCACCAAGATGATGAGAAGATTATCTCGAAGCTCATTCCTAAACATAACTCCCCACAAAAAGTCATCGCGTCTGACTCTCTGAGGAGAGCTGTGAGAGAGGTTTCCAAGACGTGTGATAAATATGATGTTGCTGGATGTATCTCGACTCAATACAAACTCTTATTTTAGCCAACCTGCTATGAGAAATAACAGTTGTCTGTGTTTTTTAACACTATCCATACCAGTAAACATAGAAAATGCATCATAATTCTCTGGCAGACCTGAGAAACAACATATTTACATGTTATTTCTAAAGACAGTAATAATTCTGCTTCTTTTTACTGTGTGAATTTTGTAATGTCACTCCGTTGCCTTGTTTCATATCAAAACTTTTTTTTGCCCAAATGGTGCATCAGAATGGACAGAAATGGTTTCAAATAGCTGCGTAAGGCAATTTGAGAGGATTTGAGGTCAAGTACCATGAAAACGTTCTGGGTTTGACAGAACAAGAGATGGACGTTAAAATATCTGAAGGTTTAACTGCTGTGTCGGCCATTAAAGTACATTACAAATTGTCTTTAATGAAGCTGTCAGTCAGAGAGGATTTACAGAGAGTGTCACACTCAGAGACGAGCGAGTTGTCCAGCTTTCTTCACACACACACACACACACAGCGTAACACACAATGAGTGTACACAAACACAAACACAGCACTTGTTTTGCTCAGAAAATAATGATGACAGCTGTTGTACTGACACATGCTCATACCGGTCTGAGAGAGGAGAAACGAGGAAAAATAAGAGAACGATATAATGAAGGAAACAGGAAAGACAGGAATTCAAGGGAAGGATTACAGGGGCAGGAAATAGAAACGGGCAAAACAAGATTCTGACATTTACAGACATAAAATCAAAACTGATTTTACTCACTTTTCAGAGCCTCATAAAGTTGCTTGAGAATTGCAGGTTTTTTGCAGGTTGATGTATTTTCTGCTGAAACAGTTTTCGGTGCTGTTGCTTTGTGTTATTGTTAATTAGTGGCAGGTGTTTTTAAGAGGAGGGGCATTGCTGAAGAAAAAAATATATTAAACTCAATTCTGTAAATGTCACTCAATGCAAGAGGAGGCATGAATATCTCTGCTTTGTTTTCCCGGCAGAGACTGTACATACAGTATCTCTGCTAAAAGTTGCTGTCAACGGCTTGTCAAAACGCCACAAAACTTTGATTTGCTGTCTTTAATGGAAATCTTATTGTGCACCTGTGCATGTAATCCGAAAGACATTTGTGAATGTTTCTCATAATGTTATAAATGCAATAACTGTCTCTGATGCAACTTTCCTGGTGATGTAATGAACCCAGTTGGTGTTGGAAGGCAAAAATGATGAATCAATCACATCACAGGAAAACAAAATAAAATAAAGCTGTGATGCACAACATACATATACTACAGTGCATTGTTTTTAATGCAAAATTTGCTCATATTATAGACTTGCATTTCGTTTTGTTGAAGACAGATGCACACAGGGTTGCGTATCTCTACCTGCAAATCTGTAACATGCAACTCTGTGCCAGCTTGTCTTAAAAGTATATGAAAGTTTCTTTTAAATGCTGATCTGAGGGTGAGCTTTGCCTGGCAAGCGTGTGTTATATAAACCTGAGCTTATGAGGACTGTCCCCTGCAGGAGTTATAAAGCTGAAACTGATGCAGTTAGCGTGTAAAATGAGGAAGACGCTGCGGGTAAATTATATTTGAACCAGATGGGGCGCACGCAGGCGGACCATTGCGCTCTGATCCGTGTGCGTCGGATCACACGGATCAGAGTAAAACAGCGACTTTGTGACTAAATCACATCAGCGGGTCGTGTGACATGAGCTCGTCTCTGTCCGTCGTGGTTTGAGAGGTACCCGCAAATCACATTCATCAGATCCGAACCGCAGGATGAGAAATACACGCGACTCAACAGCGACCTCCGGCGTGCGCTGGTGGAACTGCGCCGGCTGCGCCACCCGCGCATGCGTCGTGGACTACGACGTCCCATGATGCACTGCGCTCCAATCTAGTAATATCAGCAGGAATATCAATAAATGAAGATTATAATCTTGATTTTTAATTGGAACAGATTGCCAAAAGGTTTTCAATTCACATTTAAAAGTGTTAAATCATTTCTTTTTGAGAAAACCGCTTGGCGTTGTCATGAGGCCATGCCACTGAGGGACTACTATTAAAACTGCTTTTTAATATTTCTGTATGCACTTTTTAATGTTTTGTATTTAAATAACATGCAGAAAACACAAACTCAACAGCGAAGTCACATAATGTGTTGTATACTGCGTACCGTTTCACGTACTACACAAATTAGTATGCAGTATATAGACAAACTGATGAGTATGCTAATATCCCATTCCAGACAAAGCTAATATTATTTCACACGGGATGAAAGAGAAAGGTGAAAACAGACAGGAAGTGACATCATGACTTAACAGGACTGGTTCATTGGCACCGCGGTCTCACAGCAAACTTGCTGATCTTAAAAACATTCTTCATAAGAACCAGCGTAAGCATAAAGAGTGCACGGATACAAACCAGCAGATATTTGCTTTCTCAACAGTTTTTTACACACCTGTGTGACAGTTATACTGCGCAGAAGAAATACAACATTTACTTTACAACGCTCAAAACATGACCTGATATTTTTGCCTCTAACTGTAATAAACATTAAAAGATCGTCCAATACCAGCATGGTCAATACACCCTTAACTTTCAGTAATTTAAGTCATTTTCACCAAACACGGTTTTAAATAGATGATGAAGCACAAAACCCACACAAAACATCAGAGCAGCGTTTTCGTGGATGTTTATTAGGTAATCCAGCATCTCATCCATACAGCCTCAATCTAAACATCATCATAAAGAGCTGCGACATTTCAAAGACATTTAAAAACAAAGAATGGTAAAAACTTCATACAGTTCTGAGGGGAAGAACGCCTGGGCAAAACCTTTGGTATCTTGTGGAGGTCAATACAGCACAAAACATTTGAACTGGGACACCAGGAGACCACAGTGTCATGTTTTCCCAGAATTCATCTGCTCCAACGCTTACAAATGCTCCCCAAATTCTTTTTAAGGTCATCTGATGGCAAACAAGACGACTGCTGGTTTTGAATGAGAGCCGTTTTTAACCAATCAGAACCAGCAGCCAATAAAGGCAGGAGACGAGAAGAGAAATTAGAAGTCAAATACTGACTGATTTCAGATCAGAGGACAGATACACAGCCGGCTAAAATCTCTATCATACAGTTAAGGCTCAATGTACACCACAATGAACAGAAGAGATCAGCTGAGGATTCTGGGACGTGATCTTTACCGTTCAAATCTGGTACATGACAACAAAATGTAAAAAATCCACAATTTGATCTCATCAGAAACATACTCCACAAAACCACTACTTTAAAGGGTCAATAAAGCGATGTGCAATTACAACGCTAAATGTAAAAATCTTAAAACAATTACTATGCGAAACCACTCCGGGTGCGATGAGGTCATCGGTTCAACTTTCTATCGGAGGATAAACACAAAATAAACTTACAGTACGTTAAATTTACAATATATGAAGAGTGATACAGCGTACTCTGTGTACAGTCATTTAGCGCATCGATACACAAGGTTTTTGTTAAAGTCTTTACGCTATGAAGTTACGATTTGACTAACGCAGTTTATTTCGCCTCCAAACCTGAGCATTCGTGAAAGATACATACATACATACATCAATACAAATAATAGCGAACAGATATCCACACCTTTCTTTTGTAAACAGTCACACGTTTCAATTTTCATCCCTTTGATTAACGGAAAAAAGTGAATAAAGCAAAAAGAACGAATATATATTCACTTCATCACATTGCGTTTTACCATCGAAAATGGATTCAAATGTCATACAACGCAACAGAACCGTAAAAACACTCTTAGTTTTATGCTAAACACAACCTTCACTTTTTTGTTATTCATGATTAAATCAAAAAGTAACTGGGATAAGTAACAGAGGAGTGATTCTTGCATAAAATTAGCTCAGAGAAAACCCACACGTTTGATTTTTTACATAAAAACGCTGGATCTCTTTGCAGGACTAGAAGTTGTGTGCGTTTAACAGGGAATCGAGCATATTAAAAGTGTCTTCATAATTCATATGTGGACCGTTATTAATTACAGCCGCACTGCCCTCAGAACTCGGCCCCTCCCCCAGCCTCCTGTCAAGTTTTGGGAAATGGGCGTGGCCTAAAGGTTGATTGACAGGTACTGACGCAGAGGAGGAGTGGCTCTTGGAAGATCTGTGAGTTTTGGATGAATGATGATGATGGTGGTGGTGGTGGTTACTGTGCGAGTGTGACGAGTCACTTCGCGACACTTTGTGTGCTGAATGATCGCGGTGTTTCTCGCGGCCTGAGCGCGGACTGTGTCGACCCTTGCCGCTGTCCGACGAAACCTTGATCTTCATCTTCAGCTCTTCCTGATTGGTCAAACCGTTCTCCGCTGAGGATGAGGAGGGATGACGGCGCTTGAGCGACCCGCTCTTCGACGATCGCTCGTGTACGTGTTGGGAATACTTTAATCTGGTGGATGAAGATGACGGCTCGGACGACAAATGCCCATGTTTGCGATGTTGGTCAGTTTCATCTTCTTCATGCCTCCGTCTTTGCTCCAGTTCGGCTGCTTGCTTTTCACGGTATTTCTCTAGAGTGAGTTTCTGAGGGCCGAGAGATGCCGCAGCATGTCCGTGTTTGCTCACTGACGCCCCCTGGAGTGGCAAGTAAGCGTCGGCACTCTGAGCAATCGGTGCAGGAAAGCTAAAAGAGGAACTCTGCAAGTTTGACAGGCCGTTGAGAGTCATCGACGCCGCGTCCAGTGGAAAAGAAGTGGGCGGTTCAGAATACACACCCCCTCCGAGGTCACACATACTTTCCAACAATGAGCTGTCCTGGCCCAAAGTTGCCTGAAAGGATCCGTCCACTGATTGGTTGTCCAGTTTTGGCTTCTTGGCAGCTTGTGTGGCCTAAAACAAGAAAACAAAACAAACTTGTTTAGTTTCAACTGCAATCTACACTTAGATTTAACACGCTGCAGACTTACACCTGCTATGAGGTTTGTCTTCAGTACAAACATACCCGCCAGTTCCGAATTCGTTTTAATTTGCTCGGCGTCTTTTCCAGAATCTGAAGAAACTCATGCGTCAGGTCTGAAGAAAAACATCAACTCAGCTGAACACAGAAAGTCTTAAACATATTGCATAAAACCAGAAACCTACTCTCAAATCAATAAAGCTTTGGAAACGTAAGTCTTGCGAATTATAAACCACTGCACAAAGTCATCATAATTACTCTGAAAATACTGCACATATATTATCATTTATTGCACTACATGTAAAGAATATGGCTGGTTATGACGAACCCACTGATGGGGAATAATTGTAAATTAATGCATTACTAGGAAAATCTTATCAATAAATGAATGCATCAGCACAGCCAGAGTTATGATGCTGCATGCATCAATAACAACAAACAACAACTCAACAGACTGACCGTCAAGCAGCTGCAGGGTCACGCTCCGGTCCACATATTCCCACCAGTGTTTCCCATCTGAAGAGACGGGGATCTCCCAATTGGACCATTTGCAGGCGAGGTGAATGCAGACGCAGGCCACCACTGTGGGTTTGTGCTGCAGACAGAATGTAGTCAAGTGTAGACTGCAAGACACAAAGCACAAGAGAAACATTCCGTTACAAACAGAGGCTGTGCAAAATAGTCTCTTTTAATCCTAATCTGTACACCACTAAAAGAGCATTCAGATTTACATCGATTCTAATTGACTTCACTTCAAGATGAGAACAGAATGAATCTACCACAAAGTCATTGCAGAAAGTCATATAATCATTCTGTGTGTACGTTCACTCATACACACAGACCGACACACACCAAACATTTCAGATGAGTTAAAAACCCAGTCAGTAACAGTTAGATTCAAGCTGCTGACATAAATCCTGGAGCCCTGGAAATGGGTTACTGAAATTACAATAACACTTAGCTCAATGTTTTCCAGAATGCACTGGGATACATATTGCAGTACAAATTACAATACAAAGCAACTGCAGTTTTAAAATTACACGTATATTTAAAATAAACCTGAATTTTTATTAGTTTATAGGAAAAACCTTACAACACATTACTCTGATACTTACCATGACCGTCTAAGTTTACATCCTGAGCTGAAATTCAGGCTACCAATTGAGTTATTGACCTATGCACTCACTCAAGATCTGGCTAACAGCACCTCTACCTCCAGGCTGTAAATTCAACCCTCTGTGCCAAGAGCAAGCCCTTGTACATTAAACCACACCTCGCCCGGGCAGCCCCAGCAGCCCACCCACAACGGGCAGCACGTTCAAGCCCAGTCGCGAGAGGGTGCAGGACACAGGAAGGAGAACCCTGCCGCACAGGAAGTCATAGGGTGCCAATGTAGTGCAACAAATAGGGGTCAGGGTAACAACCTGTTGGTAGCCATGAAATAGGATGTCTGGGCCAAGTCCTTGCTCGCTGTGGACACAGAACAAACAGACTTTAGATTAGCTAAGATACAATGTAAGTTACATGACAACTGTTCTACCAAACTTTTAAAGTGGTTTGACTTTGGTGACAAGCCCAAAACACAATGTGTCTGTAACAAAGATTTCACAAAGGCAGAACAGAGACACAGAGAAAGACAGATGAGTTGAATAACAGAGCAAAAGTTGGAAAGATCTACCTCGCACTAGCTGGGAACATCTCACCACATCTGTGTGTGGATGATCTATCGTTATCTCAAACCCTGAAACAAGATGACTGGTTAGAAACACATCAAACATCACAACAAAACCAGAGAGGCAAGATTTAAATGAACAGTACAAAAAACTTCTGCTATTCTGTATTTCCAAACACTGATGAAGATTTTGTAAAGGTGTTTCACAGATTGTCTAAGCTGCTTTTCCCCGCAAATAAAACTGACAACACAAGTCTTAGGTCTATGAGAGGGCACACACAAGTTTTACAACTATTTTTTGTCTTATCAAAAGAAGCTTTGGAAACATTTATTAACAATATTTTGTGTTTTATGATAAAAGGTCACATTTTTGGAAAAACATAACAGTAATTGACCAAATTGTCATTTGTTGATCAATCTAACCCATTTAACATTCATACACACTGAAGACTTCACGGCGTATATGGTAATAATGATCCTTCAATCTCTGAAACACAATAACTCGTGATCAATGCTCTACACTGGTATACAGAGGAACCAGAGGCTGAAATATTTGTGACGTGTCATAACCACAGACAGAACTCTCCAGGTGATCAATCACATGTGAAGACCCAACACTCACCGAGAGTCTGCAGCACTATGGTCTCCAAAAGCACCAACTCCTGCGCCTGCTGAAGATACACCTGCAGTCCAACACAGTTACATTATGTACTGACAAACATGTCTAACATGTCACAAACATTGTAACAGTGGCATTTTATCCTCATTTTACTAGCTGAAGAATTTGATAAACAAGCAGCCTAAATTGACACGGCTGGAGACAGCGAAGGTCAGAATACATCACAATGCACCACACTCACATTGCTCTTAGTATCCAGTGGAGGGTCCTGAGGATTCAGACAAGCATGCGCTACTTTAATAACATGTTCAAGTTTTCGAGGCTGCTCCTCCACTTTAGCAGCCAAAAACAGTGTAGTGGGAGAAATTATCTGTTTTACAGAGAAAACAATTAAACCTTTTAAATGTAAAGCAATATAAAAAATACACCAGTTGTTTTGTTAAAAAGAACTTAGTGCAGCCAATAAATCAGAGAAAGATCACATGCATTTCTATCTTCAATAGATAACCTTTATCACAACATTTAATGAGCGAATGAACCACAACCAACAGAAGTAACATACTCACATGTCTGTGGAATTTCGTAAAGGAATTAAGCATGTAAAATCTGTGCATATATACAATGGCAGTGTTGATTGTAAGCTGGGAGCTGGACAGGTACATTAAGGCAGAAATAGATCTCAAAACAACACACACACTCAACATGACATCACTACAGCTGAGTGACAAACTTACACTAATATAAATGCTATGACATACTGCACTAAACCATAAACTACATTATAGGATAAAACACAGTGTAAAATATTATTATATAAAACAATGCAATACACAGTTTACAACAGAAGTGTTTTATATATAAAAAACAATGGCACATAACACCCGTTTATCCACTCAGATACCTGCATGATACACGATACCCACTTTCACATCCGCAAATATTCTTCATAACGAACTTAAGACACTGAAAGGATGAAATATGGACGTGAAAACCGCATTACGAAGCACGAAACCTTAAATATCATCCAGCACATTTTTCAGCAGCAGCGTGCTAACCGTGCTAACGGCTAACTCGGGTGTTTTGGTGGAGGATACACGTTTAATCTCTGCCCCATGTCCTGGACGAGGTTGGCGGCCTGCTGTCGGTACGAGAGCTCACGGTCGGGCTCGACTCCGCAGCGGCGGGACGGCGTGTTGTCGAGCTGTTCTCGGGTGAAGAGCCATTGACTACCAACCCGCCGCACCTCCGCCATCATCACAGCCGCTTCCGCCCGCACGGCGCTCAACGTCATCATGATGTCACACTGACGCGCCGAGCGCCGCGTGCAGCGCCGCCGGAGGTTTGGAGGCGCTACTGCAACACCGACCCGGAGCGGCACTGCAGATATTCCGCAAAGATGAATGATTAATGATTTATGATTTATGATTTATGATTTATGATTTATGATTTATGATTTATGATTTAAGATTTAAGATGAATGATTTAAGATGAATGATTTAAGATGAATGATTTAAGATTAATGATTTAAGATTTAAGATTTAAGGTTTAAGATTTATGATTTATGATTTAAGATTAATGATTTAAGATTAATGATTTAAGATTTAAGATTTATGATTTATGATTTATGATTTATGATTTATGATTTATGGTTTAAGATTAATGATTTATGATTTATGATTTATGATTTAAGATTTAAGATTAATGATTTAAAATTAATGATTTAAGATTAATGATTTATGATTAATGATTTAAGATGAATGCTTTATGATTAATGATTTATGATGAATGATTTAAGATTAATGATTTAAGATGAATGATTTATGATTCAAGATTTATGATTTAAGATGAATGATTAATGATTTAAAATTAATGATTTAAGATTAATGATTTATGATTAATGATTTAAGATGAATGATTTATGATTAATGCTTTATGATTAATGATTTAAGATGAATGATTTAAGATTAATGATTTATGATGAATGATTTAAGATTAATGATTTAAGATGAATGATTTATGATTCAAGATTTATGATTTAAGATTAATGATTAATGGTTTAAAATTAATGATTTAAGATTAATGATTTATGATTAATGATTTAAGATGAATGATTTATGATTAATGCTTTATGATTAATGATTTAAGATGAATGATTTAAGATGAATGATTTATGATTAATGATTTATGATTTAAGATTAATGATTAATGATTTATGATTAATGATTTAAGATTTATGATTTAAGATTAATGATTTAAGATTAATGATTTATGATTAATGATTTAAGATTAATGATTTATGATTTATGATTTAAGATTAATGATTTATGATTTATGATTTAAGATTAATGATTTAAAATTAATGATTTAAGATTTATGATTTAAGATTAATGATTTAAGATTAATGATTTAAGATTTATGATTTAAGATGAATGATTTAAGATTAATGATTTAAGATGAATGATTTAAGATTTATGATTTAAGATGAATGATTTAAGATTTATGATTTAAGATGAATGATTTAAGATTTATGATTTAAGATAAATGATTAAGAGACGGAACAGATGCCTTGAATTTATAGATTAAGAATGCAACGGATAAATAAAAATAACGATGAAAATATTAACACTGAGATCAAAATGGAAACCAAGTAGTGAAATAATAATAATAATAATAATAATAATAATGACTGGAGTCATGCTTTAATTACTGGATTTAATTACTTTAATTAAGCTCCTGTAGTTACAGTACACATCTGTACCGCGAGATGGCGCTCATGTTCATCATGTTCATCTCTCTCTTTCTAATTATTTTAACATATAATTGTTTACACACACACACACACACACACACACACACACACACACACACACAACATAAGCCATAGGGATGTTGTTTAGAGTTTTTCTTCTACCATTCTTCTCTGTAACCTCATTCATTCATTCATTCATTTATATTTTGCCAGTCTGTACAAACGACCCCAGTGTATCCTAAATCTATGAACCAGACAAACAGACTGATAGACGTGTGTAGATTATGTGGTGCAGATACGAACTCTCTTCTCTTCTTTTCTCTCTTCCTTTCTTTCTTGTTCTTCACGTCTGTGTGTGTGTGTGTGTGTTCATATGAACTGATGCTTGTCTCTTCTCACCTCCATGTTACTTCACTTTGTTTTCTCTTTGTTGTTTTGAGAGGTTTCATTAAATGGTTTCATTAGAGTCTCAGTGAGGTCTCGGTGACGCGCTGAACGCGCCGCGCCGGCAGTGCGTCGCTCCTCCACGCGCGCGTCTCCTCGCGTCCAGGTGTCACATTGTTTGGATGCTTCTGATCATTTGAACCCGAGACCGGATCACCATGACCGACTTCTCCGCTGCCGAAGCCACTTCTGGTCCTGTGGATCCCGGTCCTGGTTCTGCTCCGGACCCAGCGGTGGTGGATCCAGAGACGACACCTGCGAACGGGCATCACCCGAGCCGAGCAGATACCCTGAGCATGGAGCAGCAGATGAAGATGGGCGAGCCGGACGATAACGGTACGAGCACATCTGTTAAAATATAGACTTTAAAGCACTTGCATGCATGCAAAACATGCATTTACTGCACATGCTATAGGGCAAACGGGGCAAGTTGTCACACTGTTTGCTTAATGAAATATCTGGGTAATAAGGACGGGTTTGTTTCTGATAGTCAGTTCTGTTCAGTATCTTGATACTGTAAAGGGTTCGTTGTCACACTGAAAACCAAATATAAAGTTTAGAGGCACTTTTAACATGTGCATTACAGTATATTATAAGCAAGTTTATGATTTTCAAAGCTCTTAAGCACAAACCGGCAGACTGGAAGATGTTTTTGCTGGATAAACTGTGATAAAAATATCAAACAATTCTTTTGTCAAACTAAAATGTAATTATAAATGAATCTAACAAATCATATCATACAGCGTAGAAAACACATTTGACTTTTGACTTATAGTTACTGAGTTGTGACAGCTTCCCTGTGTGAAATATAATGCATGTTTAGGAATAAATAGCATTTAAAGCCTTTGAGACACATGTAGGACATATCACCCAATGGTTCATTAATGAACATTTAGGTGATGTATACAATTTTAAAAAGTACAAACAGGTCTACCAACATATAACAGGCTCCTAAAATACACACAGCCTGACAAAGGTTAAAAAACATGACGTAATCTAACAAAGCGATTTCCCTCGGCAGGTCTTCTGGAGAGCAGCATGCGTCTGAAACCCCACGAGGCCCAGAGCTACAGAAGAAAAGCATTATGGGTATCGTGGGTCTCCATCGTGGTGACTATGATCCTGGCCATCGCTGCATTCAGTGAGTTTTCAACCCCTCAGGGCCAGACGATGATGTCACATCCTGTTTTTAATGATCTGATTGATATAATTGTACAACAGTAAATGCTGTTATAGATTTTCAGGATATTTCATATTTTCAGGATGTTTCTGTAGTATTTCATAATTTTATGGATATGTTAAGAAAACTACAATTACATTCGATACATTCTCCAGCATTTCAGATTTACAGGACAGATTGTAATCAGTCCAGTACAGATGAAGGATGTTATGTATCTTTCTCCAGTATTTTATTATTGGAGGGCACCTCTGCATGCACAAAGAAGGTCTGTTGTATTTAAATATCATATTCAAAAACATCACTGAAAGAAACAAAGAGACTCGCAGACAGCTGAGAGTGTTGAAAAACTTTATTTTTAGCTTCAAATATCGACTATTCGCAACGTGACCCATTTATATAAATGACAGTGTAGGACAGTATGTGGAGGTTAGCCAATCATAATAAAGTTCATTTTACATATAGAAGTTTTAAAGGTACAGCAGAGCAAAACTGCGACTTGAATGAAACTTACATTTTATGTAACGGGAAAAAAATTAGTTGGTACAGAAGAGCAGAAAATATCCTCACACATTGGATCACACAGTACAAAACGGGCCTGATTGTTTGGTTCTAGACTTCACTGGTTCCATGCCATGTGGTTTCATCTCAGTCCAGCTGGTTCTAAGCAAACAGAAGCTGCAGCTGAGCTGGAGCGAGATCTGATCTGTGATTTTTTGAGAGAACTGGGTTTCTTACTTGAAGCTCCTTCCCTCTGGAACAAAATGACTCACCTTACACTTCCAGAGTTGGATGGGGATTCTGGGACTCATGTTGCCGGGCTGTGAAGATTCTGTCACGTAGCAACACGAGATCAATTCCTGACTGAACCATGTTGTCATTTCGACATCTAGCATAGCTACGTTTCAGCGCTGAATAAATTGAGTGCTGGTGAGGAAATAATCATTTTGTACAGTTAATTATAGTTTCAGTAAATGAATGTATAAAAACTAACGAAGAAGTGAATCGATATTAGTGACAGAAATTCAACATTTGACAATTATTATAATACTGAAGTTAAGGTGCTATAGATAGCTTTTTAATGTGGTAAAATTGAGCATTATATTTCTCAGGTCTGCATCTGAACTGGGTCAGTACGGGTTTGAGGAGATCAGATCAGATCAGTACTTGACTGGTAGATTCTGGTTTTAACCGAATTTGGCCTTGTATTGGTTCAGATAAACTGTAAGATGAGTCTGTCTGACTGTCTTACGGTCAGTCTGTGAGGCAGTAACAGCTGAAGTGTAAGTGGAATATCTTATTTTTTATTAAGGCACGTTACTCCTGTCAGTCTGCAGGGACAGATCAGCTTCGATTTCTCCTCCATGTGTGAGATTTGGCAGGGACAAGCGAAAAGGAAACGAGTTAAAGGAGCAGAGCACCTAAAAATTACAATTCTGCCATCTCACCATCATGCTGTTCTGAACCCATATGAGCGAATATTATATAATATCCTGGGCGTTGTTTCTCATATAATGAACGTGAATGGAGACTGGATCTGTCAAACTCTGAAAGATCTCACACATTAATAACGTTTGGTCACATGACACGTGAAAGCCAATGAAAACAGTGCCATTTGGGGCCATCCATTGGTCCCCATCCACTTTCCTTATATGAGAAATAGCAGCCAGGATATTAATAATAAAAAAAACTTCCACAGAAAAAATGAAGTGATATGGGAACAGTATGCTGGCGAACGACAGAAGTGTCATTTTTAAGTGAACTATTCTTTGAAGAGAGAGAGCAAGAGAAGATGCTTGGAGACTAATGAAGGAGTGGAAGAGGAGGAAGAAAACAGAGAGGAAACAGAGAGAGATGGTGTAATGTATGCCAGACTGTGAGAGCTAAATTCCCAGATGTCTCACAACTTCCTGTACAGCCAATTAACAAGCTTTCAGTGACAGAGTGTCTGTGTGCACACACACACACAAAGACACACACACACACACACAAACACACACACACACATTGGACTCTGAAGTGAGAGCTTGCATACCTCCAAACCTAATAAACACACCCAGAAACTGCATTTCCTCCATTGCGGAAATCAAGACCTATTCGATACTTAGCAAATGCATTTAAATTTCGTTTCTTAAAGAAAGTATCGACTCAGACTGGAGGAAAACTAAATTAGTGTGTGTGTGTGTGGACGAGAGAGAGAGAATGTTCTTGCAGTAGGTACAGAATGTAAATATGAGATTGGTGAGGTCACAGATGCTGTGTAAGAGGGGTTCATCACTCTAATATTAATACATTCAGCTCTAAAAGCCTGCATGCCGACGCCCACAGAGGGCCAGACTAAAAATAGAAGCTGGAAGAGAGATAGACAGAGAGACAGAGGTGGAGAGGTGAGCCGGCCTCTCTGCACCTCCTCTGGTGTTTAAACATCTACACAGGGGGTCAGTTCTTCTCCACTGGGAGAAGAACCACAGAGGAAGGGAGTATGTAGAGTGTATGTGGAGTATATGGGTGTGTGTGTGTTGTTTGATCGTTTTATGTTGATCTGATCGACTATCATAAACTCCTTCATTAGATTTAAGATATTAATATTAGTGTAGATATACAGTACATCGGTTTTAGCAGCAGGGCTTAATTCCAGCCCTGACAGAAGAGTCAGAGACTTTCACTGCAGAAAACTGAGACGGCAGAAAATGCCCTCAGACCGAAAAGAACACGCAAATGTATTCAGCAACTCAGTGCAGAAACTAGATCACACAGCCTGCTTCGGTTTGACTGTGAGTCTGTGTGTGTGTGTTGTAAAGGAAGAAAGGTTCCTCCAGAGCATCTGTTGTGATGGTTTTCAACCTTCTGTGATTCACAGACTCTCCATCTCTGCTCCCTTCTCACTCAGCTGACACCTACGAAGACAGCAGAACGCACACGCGAAATAAGATCTATTTTAAAGGGATGTGTTTCCTCACAACAAGACATGGAAAGCCAACAAGTGTATTTTGTAGCATTTTGGCTTTATTTTGTTTTGTACACACACATCACAAAGTTATATTTGTTCGGCTGTTTGTTGTTTTGGTGTAAAAGTGTAATGTTTCTCAGTGTCGCTCATGAATTATGACGTATGATTAACTCATACTCATAATAAGACATGCGTCAGAAAGAAACTAGGTCTTTATGGAAGGTTATAAAAACATGATGTTTCCTTCAACTACAAATTTTAAGACGAAAAGTTTAACAAGTCTTAAAGTAACATCAGAAATAACCATGAATATTTCCTAGAAATTCTGGACAAATAATATTAACTGACCCAAAGCATGTCTACATGACATCTAACCGAACCGTCAGTGGAACGATTCATGAATCTAGTTTCTAAAAGTTTCTAAAAAGTTTTTTAAAGGATGAGCAAGAACAAAAATGGTTCTTGTTGCATAGCAACAAAATAGCTGATGCTAAAGAAGCGAGCTGATGAGGTCACCTGAGCAGGAAAGAGCAGATTTTGACGTTTTGGTTAATAAAACATTTCTTTGCACTAACATGCACAGAATGATAATGTGTAATTCATTCACAACAGTGTATAT
Source organism: Chromobotia macracanthus (assembly GCA_036877525.1). Classification (NCBI taxonomy): domain Eukaryota; kingdom Metazoa; phylum Chordata; class Actinopteri; order Cypriniformes; family Botiidae; genus Chromobotia; species Chromobotia macracanthus. The sequence continues at coordinate 1,817,328 of JAZGTH010000071.1, read as the reverse complement.
TAACAGAGTATATTAACAGAGTATATTAACAGAGTATAAAGGTTTCTGTTTGTTTTCATTTTGATACCATATGACAGTCCTTGTGTTGGTGATGGATAAACGCTTGTCAGATTTGGTAGGTGTGCTATTCTGAAACATCATTCCAATAAACCAATCACAGATCTATCTCATACAAACGAGGGCTCTGATTGGCTAATCAAAGTGAGCAGACAGTACGTTGATATAGAAACAAGTCGAAACTAAATATTTTATTTGCTTCTATGACAATTTGCGTCAAAGCAGAACTTCTACAGCAATTCTTCACACACATGAAACTTCATTGAGATCTTACACTTGCATGCAGAGTCTCATTTTCTGCGTAGATCTGCTGACTTCCCATGATTCTCAGCATAACTTTGTCTTCATAATTAGCACAGAATGATTTCGGCTTCCTGCAGACACACAGTAACCCTCCACAACACCTTTCTCATTACCCATGATGCACTGCATGAGGTGCCGTCGCTCAGATATAAGTTAAAGTTTGCTGTAAGATTAAGACTCTAAGGTTCTGCTGTGTGGAAATTTCCAAAGTGTTTTTTGGAGTGGTTTTTAGTGGTTTAGTTATCTTTTCAACCAGTTCATTGGGTAGTTAGAGACACATTTTAACCGCATTTATCCATCATTGGAGCACATGGTTGTCTCGGCTCTCGGTTTATTCATAATATGCTTATTAAACAAAATGAGTCCTCAAATACGGTTTACTGTATAATATTGTGTTGATCTAGTAAAAGACTCTCTAAATGTTGAGTTTACTGTAGATGTGCTGTTAGCTTTAGCCTCTGAGGACTTCTGGTGCAGGATGCAGGACATCTGGTGTGAGACACCTAAAATAGAGGGTTTTACCAAAAGGCACATCAAATATATTTAGAAACTGCAAAATCTTTAATCTCAGGCTTTGGCAGCTCTATTATTCATTTATAATGTTTTTCCAGAGGAACAGTGTGTGTGTCTTTGAGTAATGGTTTTACATTTAAATTTGTGGGCAAGATTTAGCTAAAGGCTCTGTTTGTATTTCATGTTTCCATATGAATATTTGTTTTAGTCTATACTGTACTGTACTGTAAAGTATGGTACAGTGCTGTATTACATTGTTACTGTAAAATACTAATACTCTATCACACTATACTGTATTATACTGTACTGTATCTTCTTGTGTTCTGTAACAGGAAATTGACAGTACTTTACACACAAGTCTATCTTCTATGATCTTCTACTAAAGTTCTTGGTTTGAATGTTATTGTAGTCTTTAAAAAAACGTTTACCACTACACTATACCATACCATACTGTATTTTATTGTATTATACTGTTATGCCGTACTGTACAGTACAGTCTGGTACAGTGCTGTAGTTTGTGTTCCTCTGATGCTCCTGTGAGATTTGGCTGATAGAGGAGGATGGATTGTCTCACATCGCTCGATGACTCTCAGGGCTGTGGATTCAGGTGCATTAGAGGTCAATATAAGGTCGATATTTGGACCCGAGCCACACTATGTGCTGACATCACAGTGTGAACAGAAATCTGAAGCGGACACTTTAGCTGCTGGACACCGGTCCAGTTTAACAGGGCAAGTGTATATATAGACATATTCTGTTATATATGTATATGTATATATATCTCAAGACAAACAGAAATCAATACAAACAAAACGCCCTCACCTGAATGCATGTGTAGATGTGACTGTCTAAATTAAACGCTTGACATTCAGAAGTATTTAAAACACAACTCACAGATGTTTTCTTCTGTAGCCGTTTCCATCATGCGACACAGTGCGTCTGCCTTTGGTTTTGCGGTAAGTTTGCAAACTGCGTCTTTGCAGAAATAAAATTGTCATCATTTAATACTCTTTAATGTTCATGTTTTGCTGCATCATTTGTTTGTTTGTTTGTTTGCAGTTTGATGCCACTCTGGACGTCTTGTCTTCTATGATTGTTCTTTGGCGATACAGTAACGCGGCGGCTGTCCATTCAGCACACAGAGAGTACATGTGAGTACACAAACAAACAAAAAACAGACCGATCGAAGTGTGTACATAAGAGGAGCAGGCAATAGTTTGCTCTCTGCAGGGGATTCTGGGTCATTTCTGAATCAGTAGCCCATTAAATGTTGTTTCTGGGCAACAGGATAACCAGAAGGTCAGGCCGATCTTTCATAGTAATGATTTGGTGATCTACAACAAACATTACTGGGTGGTTTAGCGGGCAAAGGAAGTAAACAGAAAACTTGTGCTTGGTAAACTGTTTACCCAAAATGTAAATTCTGTTAATTTACTAACGTTTATATCGTTCCAACCTGTATAGTGTTATATTTCCAAGGGAACACAAAAAAACAAAGAACTTTTAGCCTATAGCAACATTTCACAGCCTGAACTCAAGAAAGCCACCAAGACACAATAAAAACACTATGAAAGCAGTCCCATGTGAGAGCTGTGGTTATACAGCAGCTGTTTGTAAGAACGTGAATCCAAAATGTTACAAATACTTTAGCCAAATTCACACTCGCAAACGCCGATCAAAGCCAATTACCATCTCGTGAAGAGCAGCAGGTGTGATGAACTGAAGGCAGGTGCAGCAGACAGACTCCTGCCCCCTGAGAAATGTGCAGCCCTCAGCCAGCCTCTCAATGTGTTCTGTCTTCTTTATCAGCTGAAGGACAGAATAAAACCTGCAAAGGGCAGGAAGTCTTTGTGAAGGCAGTGCACCAGAAGGAAGTATAGAGAGACAGGACAAAGAGAGAGAGAGAATAAGAGATGAGTGCTTGCACATCCGAGTAGACAGCACAAACACACACAGTACTCATACAGTACACACACACACAATAAATTCATATCTAGTGTTTCCGTTGCTGTACTAAGATGTAAAGATGTACAACCTGCTATAGATGATTTCAGTGACTGACAGCACATGCTGAACTTAAAACCAAAGTGGTTGTGAGTGGTTGCCAGGGTGTTGCTATGGAGTTACTAAAAGAGTTTCGAGTGGTGGCTTACTGGCCCAGGTCAAAAGACTCTGAGTATTTACATACCAGAAACATGTATGTATCACAGACAATCATTTAATCTACTGAAAAACTAATTTAGAACACGTCCTGGCTAAATCAATTAAAAGCTACTTAACCAGCCACACAGATGATTCACACAGGAATCTCTCTCCAGCATTGTCCATGGCCGGATTGTATGAGATAAAACTAAATGAAATAAATTTGCATGTCTTAATTTTATCTTAATTTGATCTCCAGACATCGTATTACGCAGTTTGTGTGTGTCTGTGTGTTTGGTTTCATTAATTAATTGCCAACCAAAACACAGACTTAATGGACTGAGCTCACAAAGCATGTTAATACGATCTGTCACAGCGTGTGTGTGTGTGTGTATATGAGAAATAGATGTGTCTTTAAAGCTTATCAGACTGACGTCCACTTCTCTCCTGTGGGTAAACAGTAAAACAGATGCTCGTATCCAGACTTAATTAGACAGCTGTCGTCCTCGCTGTCTTCATTTCTAAACAAAGGTCTCGACATTCTTAATAACAATGAAGCAGTAAGACTATCACAGGATTGTATTTTATTAACCGTGACCTACACAAACAGACAGAGGAGGAAAATGAACTCAATAAAACACTGTGACTTGACTTAATGCGTCAGGTAACTCAACATACCTGTGTGTGTGTGTGTGTTTCAGAGCGTGTGTTATTCTTGGAGTTGTGTTTATTCTGTCAGCCATCACTATACTGGTGAAAGCAATCCACGATCTCGCCACAAAACTGCAACCTGAAGTGGTAAGACAGACACACACACACTGTATACATGATTGTTTCTGTAATGTGTCACAGTTATGGCTCGAAAGTTATTGACTGACTTTTTTGAAGCATCTTTCTAACTTTATATTTGTTTATTTAGACTCATCTAACTGATCTGTCAAATGAATGAGTGACTAGATTAATCATTTGACTCAGTGATTGACTCAATCATTCAGTCAGTCTGTTTTTTTAAAGCTTTTTTTAGAGATTTCATGTTTTGATTTTCTTGTTTTGTATGATCATTTCTCTTCTGTGAGCTGTCACGTCATATTTCCCAGTGGTCTCTGGTTTATTTACAGTATGTAAATGCTGTCAGAGGGTCTCTGAGGTGAGACGCGTCACAGACAGACGCAGCACCAAATCGGTTCTCCTTGGCTGAAATTAACAGCAGAAGTGTAAAGTTGAAAGAACGTGTTGAAGACGAGGTGTGAAGCCTCCAGTGAGATTTAAATAGTCTGATATCACTGTTGCCAGGCAACATCAAGAGGGGATGAGTTTTCCCCAAACCACTAACCCCTCAATATCTCTCTGTCTCGATCTATCTGTCTATCCATCTTGTGCTCAGCAAACAATCCGCTCTGCTTTTAGCTGTATGAGGTTTCTGAGTTGAGCTGTGAAGCTCCATCTGTTACAAAACTTTAATTTTTAATTTTAATTTTTTTAATTTTAAGTCATTCATTTTGTTGCATTTATGCTATTGTGAACTGTCATTAATGCAATGGACAGAAATTATTTAAATATGTAACAAAACAAACAGCTAGCAATCAGTTATCACACATTTATCATACAAAAACAGCTTTGTAGACCTGAAAAGGTTGTGTTATGACATCATAGGAACTTAAACAGTTCTGTTATGACATCACAGGAACTTAAACAGTTCTGTTATGACATCATAGGAACGTAAACTGTTCTGTTATGACATCATAGGCATTTCAAAAGAACCTTCCGTGACATCAGCCTGTAAATTCCTTCTGGAATCTTAAGTTTTAAGATTGTAGTGAAACAGAAATCAGGGTGGAAGGAGAAGATGGATGACCAGATAAAAGAGAGAGAGAGAGAGGGCTGATGTTTTAATCAGGTCTGGATTCTCTCTGGAGGGTTTCTCAGCTTCTGTCTCAGCATGTAAGGCTGGTTTTGGCGCATACAGCCACCTAAAAATAGATCCAATATTTCTCTCTCTTCATCTGCTGCTGATGTCAGAAACACTTCCCCCCTTCCTCCCTCTCTCCTCCATTTCTCACGTACTCCCTGTTCTCTCTCTCTCTTTTTCTCTCTCTCTCTCATGCTCCCTTGTTCTTTAATGAAATGTTAATAGGCTGCTGTGAATAGGGTGTGGGACGAGCCCCTTCTGCGGTACAGTGTGTGTGTGAAGGATGTTTATCAAGTCCTATAAGACCAAAACAATAATCTTCGCTGAATTCCTGTACACAGTCTGTTCTAAATCAAAACAGCACAGCCGAACCACTAATAACAATTTATGTGAACAGCAACATCAACACAAACGGCCATAATTCACCAAACCCCCTCCAATTATACAGCTACATGCTACAGCTTAAATAAAGACACTAACAGATACCATTCAACACTTTTAAGTGTGTGTGTGATTACTCAGTGAGGTGGGGCATCTGAGATATTTCAGAGATGTTGTACGCGTGGCCAGACAGTGTGTGTGATAAGTTCAAGGGCCCGGGTTATTTTTAACTTGTTTTCAACTTTCTTTACCTGCTTGAAATCAATTCTTCATGCTGGGTGATGTATCACAGCGATTTATCTACAGGAAACAACGGATGCATTGACTGTGTGTGTGTTTGTGCGCTGGTTGGAATGTTGCAGAATTGCATTTTCTCACGTCCGCAAGGCTAGCGCGCAATTTTAATGATGTCTGAGGAGGGACCTCGCAATTCGTACTTTTCTGCAGTACGCATGACCTGCTGAACACCGCATGAGCTGCATTTCAACAGTACACAACTGCATCGGACAACGTATCCCACAATGCATTGCCTGACACCGCATTTTCAGTGTGATGAAGGAACCACACCTCCATCTCTTTCTTGACTTCAGAAAAGACTGCTTTTTAATTTACTCAAAATGTAATTAAAAAAGGGAAAGCCACTACAGTAATGCTAAATTAATGCTAAGAGTACACAATGAGGTCATGTGACCACAACATCACAACTACTGTGTGAAACATATTTTAAACAGTTTTGTATTCTGTTTAAAAGGCAGCTAGTATACAGTACAGAGTATACACTACACAGAATGCAGTTTGCAGAATACAAGTGTTCTATTTGGAACGCAGCCCACAGCTTTCTTTTAATCCATTTCTCTTCTTCTGGCTCAACATCAGCTTGACTGTCTTCAGTACAGATTACTGTCAGATAAAATGCTGTTTTAGATTTATGAGTCTCTCTCTCTCTCTCTCCAGGATGACTTCCTGTACAGCGTGTCGGTCATCAGCGGGGTTGTGTGTGCGATTCTGTCCGTCTGTAAGTTCATGCTGGGGAAAGTCCTCACCAGCAGGGCCCTCATCACTGATGGTACGTTGCCCCGGAAACACACTGGGTTACCATGGTGATGGGCAGCCTGATTTATTATTCACAGTGCCGCAGCAATGTGTCTGGTCCTATTAGCTCCTCCCATTTAAATTTCTAACTGGCAGAACGTGAAACTCCCTAAAACACACTAGTGACCACTCACAACACCTTAGCAAGAGTTTTGCATGTGTAAATGCCACAGAATTGTTTCACCTTTAAACACAACACATACTATAAATCATATTTACAAAACTGGCACTTCTGTGTACATTCACCTCCCAAAAACACAAACAAACACCCATTGTGCAAACAGACACGCATGCGAGTGAAAGCCGAGCACGAGTGTGAGACTCAGCAGCACACAATTGCTTTCACACCAGCTGCTGGTTACTGGTTACTGTTTACCAGTATATATTGAGAAAAAAAATGCCTGTGTTCAACATAACTGTTGTAATTGCATTAACAGAAACATACTTTTACCTTGTTTTTACATCTTAGGTTGGATGTCACTCAAAATATTCCTTTAGAAGCATTCAAACGTTATATCATCCCAGGATTGGGTGATTTTAATCCCCTGGAGCAAATAAAAATCCATTTGCATTTGTTGTTTATGTTTATTTTATTGTTTGTTTACAGGCTTTAACTCTCTGGTCGGAGCCGTAATGGGATTTTCGATCCTGATCAGCGCTGAGGTGTTTAAACACGAGCCCGGTGTCTGGTTCCTGGATGCCACCATTGGGTTTCTAATTGGACTCATCATTCTTGCCTATGGAGTCAAGTAAGAATCCAAATCCAGAGTCAAATCACTTTTCAGTTGCGTTCACACCTGCTTTAAAAGCGTTTTGGATCCAGTTCACACACCATGTGGCTCAGTGGTTACAGCTTTGGGCTGGAATCGTAAGTTTCTAGGTTTAACCTCTTGATTTGTTAGCAAAGTCTTGGAAAGTACCATGTTTACATGAGGTTTCAACATACTGTAGCTTGTAAAACAGCTTCCAGAATATAGTGTACTTACAGTGTAGACGTTTTGGGTGTGACTGTGTAGCATTCTGTTAATTAAGCAGAACATGAACAATCACTAAACAAATTAAACTCTAAGCTGTAACACACAAACCTTTAATATACATACTGTAACATCAGGAATATTTCCCCAGATAAAGAAACGTATAGCTGGTTTCTTGCTTGTGTTAACAGAGCTGATCTACAGGCTTATACATACATCTGCAGTCTGGAAATTTCCACCTGCTCATTTTCTGAAGAGCACACAGTGTTCTATTAACCAGAGCTTCTAGTTTAAAGTGACAGACCTCGTCCTTCTTTGTTGTTCAGTCGAGAGGTCCACCAGCCAGAGTTTAACCTGCTCATGGTGTCAGAAAAACATACCATCAGTTTACTTATATCTCCATATTCAAAACAATAACCTCAACACTAGTTAAGTATTGTAAATGACCCAAGCAAGTTGAATATCTGCATATAAAATTGTGGAACAGAGCTTAATCTTCTATGCAAGCAAACAATACGTTTCTCTCTCTCTCATTAGGTTGTTGAAGGACATGGTCCCCCGCGTCCGGCAGACGAGACATTACGAGCGTTTTGAGTAGGAATCTGTACAGAAGACAAAACATCATAATTCAACACACACACACGTGCACACACACAAACAAACACACACACACACACAAACAAACACACAATCTTTCTTCGCCTCAGGCCAAATGCAAACACAAACTCTGCTGTAAATATGGACAAGAATTTAGTATAAAACAGTATCAGATGTGCTCTTTGTATATTGTCTGAGCTCTCTGCTAAAGAGTTCTTGGTTCTTTTTAAGCAGTTTTAGAGTAACTTAACCAATCTAATATTTAAACTCAGATTATATACAGCAGGTATGTTTCTGAGGAATTATGGGTAATCAGATTTTCTGTTTTATTAGATGTTATACAGATGAATATTTATGGTTATGGGGAAGAGGGTTATCAGGTGAACGTGACGTGGTCTCATCTAGTTTGTTTACATATTTAAGTTTCTATTTATTTAAGCATGTAAAAAATATGTGAATTCTGGTAAAAATGTTCACATTTCACAAACAGACAAAACAAACTTTCAATATAAAAGTCTCAGTGGAAAAACCAAACATATGATGGAAAAATGTCACAGATAAACGTCAAAACAAATAAGAATACATCATTTGAAACTTTGGAGACAGAAAGCCTTTCTTTACATGTTCCAATTTTAAAACTTATTTTACATTTGATCATTTTTCATGTCAAATTGTGCCATCTAATCGTCTATATGAATTTTAAAGTATACTATCAGACAAACGGGGCATTTCATATTCAATACTGTAAAAGTGTACAAACGTATTGCCATAATTACAATAAAAACATGCTGTCCTGTTCGGCTTGTTAGATGACGTATTTAATGTGAAAACGTAACAATCTTTCTGTAAAGTTCCTGTGTTAGAGCTCGATCCAGCCTCGCGTACAGCTTTTGTCAAAACTTGTAGTAAATTATTAGGTGGCTCATAAATATGTTAATGTAACGTTACTTTTGCAGTAACAAAGCCTTAAAACTTGACCCTTCAAGATGTGAAGTTATATGTTCTGTATTACGTAGACTGTTGTAATCCTGCCATGAAATTCGGCTATTAATTGTACATTTAGGAAAAGTCGAGTTTCTGGGCATTTTATGTAGCAAATATAATGATCAGATGGACTCGTGATGTTACAGTCAGGCTGTGTATGTACTAGCTGATTTTACGCGTAAAGCACATTTTCTGCTTAAACTTTGTTTTTCTGGAGAACTGAGTGATTTATGCTGTTTTTCGAGTGTGTGGTAGTTCACGAGCTGGTCGGATTTACTGTTACTTACTTTACTGACATGTTAAATACCTTGAGCTCCTGTCAGAAGAACTAGACGCAAGCACACGCCCCTTTAAATGGGAGTTTATCGTTTGCACAGTTTGTTAAACCACACATAAGTGTGTTTAAGGTTTAGAGAGTCCTGAAATGGGATCTGATATTTGGTTAAAAATGGACTTACAATTTCTCGAATAACAAATGCTGACGAAGAGCCGACATCAAGTCGCTGTGGGCTGTCAGAATGTCACACGAAACATGAATGTACATACAACTATACTGCTGTGAGCACACATGTATATTTACACAGAATGTCTGTTGTCACAGAAAAGGTTTATTTGAAAAATAAAGATATATCCTACTGATTCTTCAAAATAAACGAAAACAAAAAGCAAACAGTGGCCATTTATTTTACTTTAACATTTCCTGTCATGTCTTAAAATTGTCTGTCATAATCTACCTAAAACCAACCCCAAAAACATGAAACAAAACAAACGTTTTGACCAGTTTAGAGATTGACAAAAACAAACAAATAATAACAGCAAAATAAACCAGAACAACAGTCAAGAAAGTGACAAAGAAATCATCCATCCAAAATGTGGGTTTCAACCCAATTTTACCAAGAGATAACAGTAGCTGCGAGGTAAGAATTACTGGCCACAATTTTATTAAAACAAATATAATACCTTAATTAAAACGTCTGAGGTGGTCATTAATATGAAAACCATGATCATGTTTCCTTACAAACATTATAAACCGTTGCACCCTTCATTCTGTAGATGTGTAAACCAAACCCAATATCTCTAGTTAACGAAACATGTTTGTTTGTGTAATTTTGCATGTCAACAATCACCAGCCATTTGACAAAACTATTTTATGCTTACTAGCGAGAACTTCAGCAACTCCATTTCAACTATTAAACTACTATGTTGGTTTTTTTAGCTAGCTAGCATGCCACCTTTAACACACTGGATTTTGTAGCGGAGAAAAGAAACCAGCGTCAGCTCTAATAACCATCAGAAGGCACGTCATGAGACAGCTCTCAAACAATAGCTTGGCTGAAGACCATCATTTCTCTTGACGAAGAATGGAAACACAACCGTCAAACTGTTGTATAAGTTAGAGTGGAAAACTAGAAGAGAAACATCTATATTTACAAATGTGCAAATGTCTACAGAAATGATACACTGAATAAACATCTAATGAGGTTTCTGCTGGCTTCTGAATATCAAAAAATTTAATGTGTTCACAATGTTTGTCCAGAGTTTTGACAATAAGGGAAAATGATACGATATATATTTATATATATAAATTTTGAGCTTTACAGTTTTTATAAATGTATAGTTTCAAGTATTTTTTAAATATATTTAAATTACTAAACTAAAACTCACCTTTTTCATAAAGGAACAATTTTCTTTGTCTTTATACAGACAGCATTCTGGACAAACATGCCTTTAACGCATTTAAATTACTCTGATAAATAATAATTCCCTCTATAAAGAATTTGTTTCCTATAAATAACGTAAAATAAAACTCAACAGGCAGAGATAAAGATCTGTATACAAAATAAATAAAAACAAACGTAAAAACAATTGTACAGTGTTGTACTATTTTCTGTCGAATCTTGAGCTAATTCACTGGAGCGCATTTTCATTCCAAAACATGAATCAGTTTGACGTTTTATCATCATGAATAATAAACAGGCAAATTCAAGAATACAATCCTTTTGGAATCTAAAAAAAAAAAAATAAAACCTGAAAGCCAATCTCTGTTAACCTCAAAAAAAAAATAAAAAAAATCAATCTTTAAAACAATTTTTACCATATGTACACAATTCTATTCTACTCAATTTGTTTTGAATAAACTAAGATAAAATCTTACAGAAACATTTAGGTATTAAGTTATGAACACCCTTATTCACACCTACAGCATCCAAAAACTGCAATATAAGGTGTATAATTTTTGCCACTTCATGCCATTTATACAAAGAGTGATCAAGTTAACAAAGAGCGGTCGAGTTAACCTGAAATGACCATACTATTTTTCTTCAGAGTTAGTTGGTTTGTTGTCATTTATACTGGCTGGTTTGTGAGGTTGTGTTTGGCAGTAATCCAGTACTGTAGTGTTTACTGTGTGGATAATAACTCCACAGTGTTAACATGTGCTGTTAAGAGTTACAGATGTTGTGTTTGATAACTGGCAGAACTTCAGCACACACACAAAGTTTACCGCAGTAGAACTGAGAGTGAAGAGCTGTGTGTGTGGATGCCTTACAGAAAACAAACTACCATGCAGAATAAAGTGAATTGTGTTTCTGTTATTTACATGTGGACGCATCATTTCACAGAGCCGATACGTGGACAGTTACAGTGTAAAACCATGAAAGCTTCATCTTGATGTCAATTTTCCAGTGACTTAAAAACAAACACAGTAAGCACAGTAAGTTTTCAGTGTTTCAGAAATTGAAATTCAGCCAAAGATTCTTTTTTTTAGTCTGTCAGCGGACTAGGAAAGATTGGTCCAACGAAGTGAGTGATTTTCAGAGAGATGAAACAGGAAATAAGGATAAAAACAGGAATTTATTACAGTGTTTCCTCCACGGCAGCAGGGGGCAGTTCTAAGTTCCTGCACTCTGCTTCAAGTATGTCAGGCTAAAACAAATTCAAGTTCGCGCAAAATAAATCTTCTCGTCTGCCTTTGATATTCAGTAAGATTGATTATCTTAGCCGGGAGCTGCCACACCAGCTTCAATATTGAGATAAGTTGTCAAGTACAGCGAGTATTCATGTGGAATACTGCCCGGTTTGTAGCACAAACAGTGTGTTGTGTGTGTGTTATAAGCAGTCCTCGCACAGCGCCACCTGTCCCTTCATGTAGTCTCTGCAGGGGCAGATGCGTGTGAACGTGTGGTGAGCACCAGCGCAGCTGAACAGCAGCAGGTCCGACTGAAAGACGCAGTGCTGCTCCGATTCGCTGAACGCGGGGACGATGATGTCACTGGCGGAGTCGACCGTCTTACACTCCACTCCATACCTGTGGAGAAAAGAGAGTCATGTACAGACTGAATGAAGCTTGAAGATCGCTAACAAAGAAGTGTGAAGATGTACCGCGGTAATACAGTGTTTGTGGATGCGTGCCATGACTCTACTTTGTTTTTGGCTTTAGCTGTTACTATATTGTACCACAATATACAATATTGTCTTTTTTTGTAAAGGATGGCATTGCAAAGCAAGCTATCGAAAATTAAATATTTATACATTTATACACATATTTATACAAATATTTACACAAATAACTTGATGTGCACCTAAAAGACATCACAAACAAGGGACTAAGATAACCGTTATTAGATCTGCGCATGGAGCAGCCAGGTTTAATAATATTAGTTTACCCGGCTACCTCTGACTAAGATCAGACTGACCATTTTGAGATCCATGTATATCGGCCGGCGCGAGACTCAGTGCGACATTGAGTCCCTAATCAAAGAATAACTAAGAGTACGGGCATTTACAAATAAACACTACATTATGATCAACAGATAATTTAAAATCACTCATCTAAAATGTCATATAAAACTGGAGTCAGATTGGAACTAACCACAGAGTCAATAAAACTAAACTGTAATAAATTGAAGAATTTTGTAGAAGTGCTACAGAAAGGCATACTTGCACGCACATACATACTTGCAGGCCTACATACTTGCACGCACTACATACATACTTGCACGCACTACATACTTGCACGCACTACATACTTGCACGCACTACATACTTGCACGCACTACATACTTGCACGCACTACATACATACATGCACGCACTACATACATACTTGCACGCACTACATACATACTTGCACGCACTACATACATACTTGCACGCACTACATACATACATGCACGCACTACATACATACTTGCACGCACTTCATACATGCACTACATACATGCACTACATACATACTTGCACTACAGACAGACAAATTCGTACATTGAAAGAAAGTGCCTGTGAGTACAATCTATCAGAAACACAACACTGCCCCCTCCTGGCTGCCCAGAGAACTGCTTTGTTTTGCTCTGGATACTGTACATCAGTTTTTGTGTGTGTGGGTTTACCGGGCCAGATCTCTGTCTTTATTGAGGTGCTGGAAGAAGGACGGCTCACAGATCAGCTGCTGCTCCTGACACACCTGTTTGCAGGATTTACCTGCCGGAGCGAATTTCACCTGCATGGCGCTCAGAGGCGGCCACATCACCTGACCATGACAGAAATCCTGCAGACAAATTCACATCCATTCATTCCCATCTTTAGTTGTGTGAACACATGTAGTGAAACCAATCTCTCTCTCTCTCTCTCGCTCTCTCACACACACACACCATATTGTACCTGGTTTTCTATGAAGGCGTTGACTCTCTGTAACATGCCCTCACAGGTGAACTCATACGGTAGATAAGGCTCTATCTAAAACACAACATGAAGTGTACAGAAGTGACTGAACTGACCTTTGAACTTATCTATATCTGACAAAGTCATTTTAAAAGCATCTTCTATTAGAAAACAATCAATTCAAATGAATGTGTTCATTATTAAAGTGATAATATTCATGTTTCAACAATGCGCGGCTGGTTTGAACCTTCTGATTGAGAATCCCTTTAATAGCGTTCTGAACTTCTTCAGGGTTGTCTATGTTAACGGTCCACACGTGCGGTCGGCCGATGTACACCTCCGCGTACGGGTGCTGGGACGTCAGCTGGGGTCAGAGGTGAAACATACAATTACATTCAATTAAACAAAATGACACTCTGTATTTAAACAAGAAAAACTGAAACAATTATGGAAAAAAATGGATGTTGGTACCTCTCGCAGTGTTGGTTTGCCCTTGAAGAAATCTGTGTTTTTGCTGCTTTTTGGGGGGTCGAATCTTGGGTTCAGGAAAGCACAGCCATTGGCTATGGCCTCCAGGGGGGCAGGACCCTCGTACGGAAAGGACAATCCGACAAACAGCTGGAGAAACGACAGAATGTAAACGTAAATGTAGCCCTTCTTTAAAACAAGGTCTGATTGTGCATTTATACATCACTATGCCAAATGACTAGGTCTGTTTTTTTGAAAAGTTTCTCTGGCATATTTATCTGCACTGAACTCCCCATAATGTTCTTTAAAAAACAATAGACAGTGTTGTAAAAATCCACCACAATTCTTTCCTGATAGCAGTCAGGGTGCCTCGTCTCTTTGATACACAATACCCGTCACAGGCTGTATGAAAGTGTTGTGTTCTGCTAGATGACTTAAGCAAATGTTTCTGGAGGTCTGGGCCATGCGGTTAGCAGAGGCGGTACGGCCCATCGAGGGTCCACAATAATCTGTTTGTGGAAGTGTTGTGCTTGGGGGCTGTCGGCATGGCCGAGCGCACAAAGAGCTTTCTGTGTGCTGAGCAGATGACAGCATCGACATATTTCAGACTGGACACACAGATTTAACTGATCAGATTAACCCCTCACTCAACACTTAAAAAATCACTTAGTTTAATTTACACAAGACATGAGCTCCATTGCTTCAGCAGGGTTCTGACAGAGAGTATGTTGTCATATCACAACGACTGACTGAAGGCTGGTTTTTTTTAATATAACAACAATTTACATAAATTGTACATCTTTACATCTGAATGCAGACTTCAGTGAGAGCACTTCTACTATTCACCAGCAGGGGGCAGCACGCATGCATTTAAAAAGAGACTGAAGGAGATTGCTAAGATGAATGAACAGGAAAGTTCAAATCTGACCCCAGAGACGAGAAACAAATACAGAAATAATCTCTCCATAAACTCTTTATATACACTTGGTTGCAGATACAGTAGCTGCTTCGCATCAGGATTTATTTGAATAATGACCGGCTGTGCATTATCCTGATATTACATAAATAAATAATAAATAAATAAAGTGGCATGAAATATTCATTTGAAACGTGAATTGTTTTATTAGCGGACCTATAGAGACCGCAGACGAACTGAAGCGCTGCTTTACGACATCAGCAGTCGGCGGCAGCGTTGCCATGGATACCTGAGCGCCATCTTCAACAATGAACTGGCCCGCCCAGTGCAGCGACTGACCAATCAGAATCGAGCATTTCTGAACACATGAACGGTTGTAAGAACGTTTCCCTGATGTTTCCATTAAGTGACAAAAGCATTAATAATGTTAAAGGTTAGTAAAATGTTACTACAAAGCGTCTAGTTTTAAGACATTAACATTTTACAAATGGTACTGCAAGATCGTTTGCAGATACGTTGGGAGAACTTTAAGAGAATGTTCTCCAACGTTCTGCGAACGTTCCAGGTTAGCTGGGTAACTTCGTAACAGTGATGCATTGTGGTACAAACCTTAGTCTCCCGCAGGAGAAACTGCAGGTCACGGCCGCTCAGGATGCCGTGGTTCTTCACGTAGTCCGGCAGGTGAACTGTGCTCGTACCGTGGACCGTACCGTGCACTTCCATGTATGAATGAATAATGTCCAGGTATTTCTTTTTATCCTGAGCAAGTAAACAAGAGGAAAGCAAATACAGCCATAAACAACACATACGTTTAATAAAACGGTATAAAAACAAGTCACAATGTCAGTAAATATTCATATACATTATTTCTAAAGGACTAAGAACAAGGTAAATTAAAACCTAGAATTCAAAGTCAAAATTAATAACATTTTTATTAAAGTAAAAAATAAATTCAAATGCCTTTTGACGTCACAAAATGAATAAAAATGTCATGACATTTTGGCCTCCCTGGCGTGATATTTTGTCCCTGCGCCAGATAATGTAGGATTATGAATGTATCATATTATACTTCTGAAATTCTCCTGAAGAAATTACTCTGATATTGCGTGACTGGAGGTTATAACAGCGTGAGAGTGATTAAAGGACACGGGAAGAGCACAAACAAGCACTTATTTCAGCTGAATGTGTTTTCATCTCTGTGTAAACTTGTTTCGGAGCAGGAGGCCAAAAGCAGACAAGGAGTCAAACAGCAGATGCTCCTGAGGGAAAACCACAAGACTGAGAGGATAAAATGAAGCTTTTCTTTACAAACGCAGAATTCAAAGACTCCCACTTCCTGTCAGAAGTCAGGCAAAAAACAACTGCAGCATGTGTGTGTGTGTGTGTGTGTGTTAAGCCTGCAGGCTAGAAACAACACAACATATTTGTATATTAAACAAAACATTTTTTTGATACAGATGTAATGGTAAGAATTATCGGAGATCTGGGTTGATAAAGCCAACACAGTTATTCTCTGTAACACATGCATACAGTGTATATATATATATATATATATATATATATATATATATATATATATATATATATATATATATAGCATGTACGTATGTACGCTTGTGCAAGTCTTAGGCACAATAAATGTTCCACTAAAAAAACGATCCAGGCATCTCAGAGAGGTTGCCACAGTGCTTATGGGTTTAAGCGGTCTCTGTTTCGTACGTCTCTTTGTATAATCTCAGACTGACTCGATGATGATCTGGTCTGATCTGTGTGAGCCATGCTGTCTGTTTCATACAAAAATCTCACTTCATTATCTCAGACTGTAACAAAGAGTGTTTGGAAACCTACATTGATATTTCCTAACAACACACTAAAGCAAAAGATATAAACAAACCTCTTAAAACCTTGTAGACAGAGAGAGGGAGAGAGAGATAGAAAGAGAGAGAGATAGAGAGAGAGAGTGTATTTGCATTTCGTAGCCAATACACATGATCTCTAGACGACACACACGCACAACATTCCCAAATTCAGGGTCTGGGCTCAAGTTTGTTTCCATGGAAACCAGTTCTTAAGAGGCTGTTGAATAGCACTAGATCCTCCCCACACACACATCCTCTCTTTCTCTCTCTCTCTCGCTAGCTCTCACTCTCGCTCTCTGGAGGATGGCATTAGGAAAACTGCATGAGGTTACACGTTAATGCGTCCATCCTTCATCATGTCTCGAAAAATCATAAAGCTGTACATACAAACATTCTGAAATTTCTGGTATAAAGAAAGTTTCAGGACGTGTTCAAAATAAGATTTTTTTGCCCTAAACACAAGAAAAACATTCTTTATCGTTCTTTTTATGCAAAACCTCTTTAACACTCATTTTTTGTTTTCTTTCACCTGATTTTGAATGACAAATGGTCATGATCATGTTCTTGACAGGTTTCACAAAATACACCCAAAGATCTGCAAGAATTCCTCAACCATCACCTGATGTCCTCAGAGAGGCCCGTCAGTTCTGTTTACTTCACACTCATTATGTTTGTTCCTACTGTATCTTTAAAATATATTTATGTAAATGACCGGTGTTGTGATTGGCTAACTGCTGCGTATCAGCATACTTTAAACTGTCACTCATCGTGCTCAGGTGCAATACAAACAGGTGGTGTGAACGTTACAGATTTGCATGGTGAACATCTGCGTTTGGGTGTGTAGAACATTAAAAAATATTTTACATCAAAAGTACAATTCACTTTCCCATGATATGACTCATTTTAAAGTATTGTCTATCTTTATGCCAATTTCAAATGCCAAAAACTCGGAGAAACAGATCTAAATGTCATAATAACTTCCCCCTATGGGAAGAAGTATTTGTGTGTGTTTGGTGAAACCTTCAGAGTAGTTTAACGTGCAGATGAACGGGCAAACTCACCTTCCAGAAGTTATCCACCTTTCCGTAGACGAGCGACTGGTTTTGCCGTTTGATGTCGTCGATGTGTCTGACGTCACTGGCGTTGAGATGCTGCTCCACTACGAAACCCAGAAAGCTGTTATCTGGAGTGTGAGCTGTAGAGCGAACAGAACAGCCAATCAGAGGAGAGAGAGCACCGAAACAATCCAATCAAAAAAAAACATCAAATAATCAGAACTGGCGGCTATATGTGTAACTTCATTATATTAAACAAACTATTTCTGACAACGTATGAGACTCATTTGGGGGAAAACCTGCTGATTTCTGCTGTACGGAGAATTTTAACATGGTGAAACGTGGAAACCAATCACACACGCCGAACTATCATGTATCATGTTTTATGCATTATATAATTGAATTACTGTAATCATTCTTTAAAAATATAAATATATAATGATTAAAATACATATTCATGCATATGTTGTGATAATTAAGAACCTTCCTCTAGCGCTGGCTGTCATTGGTGCAGTACAATGGTAAGATTAAACGTGCTCAAGAAAAATCTGTGTGGGTGTCGACACCGGCAAAGCGAGGACTTGTTACCATGACAACTGTCGGCCAAGAGGTCGCCAGGGTAACAAGTCTTGGCAGAGATACACCTGAATGCCATCTGTCTAAAAAAACTAAAAATCAATCCTGAGATTAAGATTTCTGAATTACACACATACCTCCAAAGCTAAAGGGAAGGAGGGGCTATATGGAGGAAGTGTGTGTGTGTGTGTGTGTGTGTTACTCTTTGGTTATTGCCTGCAAAAGCGCTGTGATGTGTTGTCACGGTTACCCGTCAACTCCAATGAGAACGCAGGATGAAATTCAGAACCCAGGCGGCCCATAATACAATTTGTGCAGTTTGGTGGAAATCAGAAATGGAGTTTAAATGAAATATCAGCCTCTCTCTCACTATAGTTACTGTAAGCAGCCTTAACACACTAACACACTTGTGTACAACAAGTACACACACACACACACACAGTGCAGTTCTTACCACGCCTGTCAACATTAATCAGAATTAACGCAGTGAACGAACCCAACTACACGCTCGATTTGAAATTCTGTCTCTGTGCTTCTATAAATCTGTCTGGTTTTGTTTTACACAAAGAAGCCCAAAAACAGACATTTGACAGTTTTCTGTCGTTTACGTACAGCAGGTGCCCTTTCAAATATGCACAAGCAGAACTTGCTCACTCAGAGTCAATTATTTTAAATGGAAAAGAGGAAGATGTGTGATTTGATTGTGAAATATGTGCCTGCAAAACACACACACACCCCTCGTCCTAAAAATATCTCAGTGTGATTCAGCGAGAAATGACAAGGTTTGCAGGTGCCGTCAGAAGGATGTTGGTCAGTGATTAGCAGAAGCGTGTGTGTGTGTTTATTAAGTGTAGTTATGGAAATATGGGAGTGCCAAAAACAGAAACTCAGCATATTACTCTAACAATCACACACATACTCTGACAACTCTAAGCCTGTTTAAACACACACACAGCTTTCATTTAATTTCATTTAAACAGGCTTATCTTATTCTAATAAATTTCACACATGTGCTTTGTTAAACTGGGGATTTGATTCTGAATGCCTAATCATCATCCCTAGAAGAAAACTAGGTTAATTTGACTTTCATTAACAGAGAGACTGGGGTCTTACCTAGAGAGGAGTATATCGTACAGACTCTGGTGAGTAAGCAACCAGCCAAAACTCACACACAACCAAACAGCTACATGTGAACCGCTCTAGTAAACACCATAGCAACCACATATCAACAGCCCTGTTAGACCTGTATGGACAGCTACTATTTAGAAAATGTACGGCTGTAGTTATTTTCTAATGTTTTTGCATTTCCAGACATTTCAGGAAAGTCTAGAGAGGGAGATGTTATTTTTTCCAGCTGGCAAACAGCAAAAACTGTCTCTTCCCATGATTAATAATTCAACAGCATAAACAGATGATTATGAAATATTACATTGTGATGAAAGCTCTCTGAAGAGCTAAAGACGAACGATTTTAAACACACACTGTGAAATATGACACAAACTGGCTTTGTTTACCTCCTAGAACAGATTTAGTTAATGTTTCTGTCTGCATTTAAAGATAGTTTCTCTGGCAACAGCTTCATTTCTGAGGCATCGGGTATTTAAATGCAGGTTTACTTTGTAAGACAAGTTTTCAAAATCTCAAGCAAGTGTTGTATGAACCGAACGACTGTAGTTTAACGCCAACTGTGTGCACATGAGTGTGCACATGGGCATAATGTTTTGGAAGAAGCTATGCTCAGAAACCAAAAGTTGCACTGTAACCCCCAATGCTGGGCGCATGATGTCTTCAGGTAAGCTTGCCAAGTAAACTCTGAAAACCTAGAGAAGAGAAATTAATAACCACCTTCTGTGCAAAGCCGACCTACTTTCCTGCTTCAAGCTCTTCAACGGTTGCGCTTTTTTACACGGATCGTTTGTCCAGAACAGGAACCGAATTGTTTGACACAGAAAGACACATAATGCCACACAGAAAGCGACTACCTCTTCTGGTCTCGTGGTGTGTTCGGGGATTCACTCATTTGATACATGTGGGAAATATTAAGAATGAAAAGAACTTTTAGGACGGGCGGTGTGGACGCCCTTCAGTAAGTAAGGAAGGATGCTTTACCACAAAGGAAAAGAGGGAGCATCATTCTGGACTGACATAAAGACAAAACATGAGGTACAAAGGTTAACAAAGAGCTAAGTGCTGTAGGTCAGCTGTCAAGCCCTGTGCAATGAGATACTGCAGTGCATTGTTGGATATCATTGAAGGATGGGACACTGGAATAAAGACCTTGAACATTTAGCAGCACGCAAAAGTTAACACATTTACAACCACACACACAGACCGGTAAACCATGTGTCTACACTACACAAGGAGTTAGACACAACTAAAGAATTACAAGACTTCCTAAACCACTGAAATCAACATTTAAAGGGCCATATTCTGCATTCTTTAAACATTCTTTCGATTATTTTAAGTCCACTTGTAATGTTTTAACAAAGATCTGTTATCTCATGTTAGTTGTCTGGTACTGGTTAACAGACAAACGGGTGATGCATCTGTCAGCTGTCTTCTGTCACGCACGTGTTACGTTAATCTAGATGATTCAAAGCTGACGCCTGCAGATACACACACCTGTCACTGGTCTATTTTCTCTCAAACATTTCTCTCTAGATCAGATACACAAAGACTGCACACACTACACGGTCAAATGTGTGGTCGAACTTGTGGCTAAACTTAACAAGTACCTGTAAGAAGAGTCGTATTTAACTCAAAATCTTAACTATAAAATGGAAATATGTTTTCTTAACAGGTTTCATGAGATTCACCCCCTTAGGTGAGCACTGCACAACCAGAAACTCTAAAGATGAGAATGTCAAAGTCCATTGATAAACAAAAGAGCTCTTCTGCCCCAGAAACGCCACGAGGTGCCACCTGAAACCCCAGGAACCCGCTGTTCAATCGGAACCACTGAACACACACAGAACAGAAGGCCTCACACACTTACGGAACATGGTGTTGAACTGCTGCGGGTTCAGGTTCCACTTGCCCCACGGAGTCTTGTGTCCTTTAGATTGGGCGTAGTGGGCATGGTTAAACTCGGGTTCCGTCCCGAAGGAGTCCAGAACCCTCAGCATGCACCTAACACACACACATACGTTAGTTAGTCACAGGGTGTTGACATCTGTACAACATAAACAACAGAAAAATAACAAAAAACGGCTCGGGAAGAAATGTCATTTGGAAGACATACTTGTTAAGTGCATTTTTAAAGGTTTATGTAAACAACGAACACAAGACAGCTTCGAAGAATGACTTCAAGCGAAGCTTTAGCGAAGTCCTGCGGCCACAAATTTTGAGAATCTTTTCTAAAATGTCAATTAAGCTAACGGACAGAGGTCGTAAAACAAATGCGTTGCACGACCTTCGAAACACAAGAACATATTCAGTGCGAAAACAACAGTGACAAATGATCAACAAACAAAACTAAACATACAAATACAATTCTTTGAACTTAAGAGCACAGCCTCTGTCAGAGAATTCAAGATGATTGTTTTCATATTTTGTAGAACCAAAACAAGTTTGTTTTTCACATTGTGTGCGTAGGCGAAGACTGGAGTATCACACATGCCGGGATGTCAGTCAAACACGGTACCGTGACAGCTATCTCTGCATCGCGCACGCTAATACCTAACAGATCAGATCAGGACAGATGACCCTGATCACTGGATAAACTAAATCCTTCTCATCACCTGGAATAAACCGCTTGCGTGGGTGAGACCGGACGTCTCCTTCACTGAGACAGAGATAACACCAGCAGATCAGGTTTAGACTCATTTAAACCAGCATTAACATGATCAATAGCACCGTCTCGAACGATTCTCTCATTTCTTAACAAAGCTGGAGAAATTGCGACCGATGAAGGTCAAGGATACAGACACCCTGTATTCTGAGATGCTAATTATTCATGAAATTATTTGTCTCGCTATTGAAAACAGTACTTAAAGCTAAAAATGTGTAATTAAAATGTTGCAAAATACACAAAGAACAAAAGGCCCAGTTGGGTTTACTCACTGATAATGGACCCAGGACGGGCCCAGAGTTTTCTTGAACTGAGCCAGCCCAACAATGTCTATGTAGATGAGTTCCACCACTTTAGCACCCTTTGTGGGGCAACTGGACTTGTTACCCATGACTTTCTTCATGATCCTGGTGAGACACAAATTTATAACAAATTATGACACAATCAACACATAATCATCTACTGGGAAACTCAAGCCTTATAAAGATCACAGCACACTATTTGCACAGTTTGAGATTCATCTTGATAAGGTACAGACACAACCTCACCCAGAAACAGACAACGCAGGTACACACGGGTGACACAGGAAAAAGGTTGTGTCCACACAGTCAAGTCCCAATTATCAGCCTGTGTGTTGCTTTGGCTTCTTTTGTAACTTGTTTTGTAGGTGGAGACCATAAATTGTCAAATTTTGTGTGCTCAGTTACTAGATAAATGTTTTTCTAATTTCATACAATTACGCTGGAAAAGCTTTGTTTTTGTCAAGCCAATAACATTAAGGCTGTTGTGTTTTTCATTGCACAATCCATCAAACTCCTGGCAGCAGTGTTCAGACACCGGGTCAGGAACTCACTCCTTCAGCTCGGCGAGAGAGGCGGAGATGCGGATGTCGTGACCGAGCAGGTACAGCGTGGTGATGAGGTCGCTCCACTGAACCAGTTCACCGAGAGGCCCGCCGCTGAACGCGTTCTCCGCAATCTTAAAACCAGACTCCTTTGTCAGGAGACCCAGGTGCACCAGGATCTGAGGGGAAATAAGAGAGAATGTGATAGAAAACCAAACAAAAAAGATTACCTAGAGCAAATTCTCTTGAGATAACAACAATAAAAAATAATTTGTTTTTTATTTAAATGCATTTAATTCTGCTTTAATTTTATCTGCTAAAGCTTTATCTGTCTCTAAAGAAAGTTAAAAACGTTATTTGTGAACAGTTTACTAAAACAATTGTGCAAAAAAGTGCAATTTTTATAGTTGTAATATCTCGCAATCTTAAAATATAAAAAGAAACTAATTCTGGGGAAAACAGGGCTTTAATTACATCTATACAGAAATTCTGAGTTTCTGTATCTTAATTTGCTGTTATTTCAAAGCCTGTCCTTTAATTTAAATACGTCAAGGGACAGAGTCACAGGTAAGATAAGTATCAGCAAAGAATTATGGGTAACAGAATCATGCTTTAAGCTCTAAACAGCTGGTGTGATTGGGGAATCTCCAGTGACGTCTCTGATATGACACCTTCTTGCGTTTGCGGTTGACGAGGTTCTGTTTCTCGGCAAGCGAGGTGACGGCGCTGACCCACGGCTCCTCCATGCGTTTAATTCGCATCATCATCCAGCGAAACTCCTCGCGTCGTGACATCATTCGGTAAAGCTCGTCCAAACTCGTGCGGATCTCCACCTGAACAATAAACAAACAAACAAACACCAACATGACTTTCAGTCTTTCACAGATTGTATTCAAACGGTTCTACACACCACAAGCTTCAGTTATCTTAACTGAAAGCCACACAGACCTGTGAATTTCTGTCAGATTCATCAGCGATGTTCTTGATCCGCCACGGCAAATGAGGACACCAGTTTTCAACCTGACAGACACACAAAAACAGAGTAAGTGTGTGTGTGTGTTTGAACTAATGATCAGAGCTCTGTTCCTCTTATTCATGAAACACTTCATTATGTGTTCCACAAAGGGAAATGAGGTGTCAAAAAATTAAAATGCAATATATATGTATTATATCAAATCTTGTACAAACAACTGAGATATATGAAAATTCAGGGAAGTAAACAGACATTTTTAGGACTAAAACAAAGGAATATAACAGAAATATTTCAGATGCTGCACAATTTCCTGCCGTGTAAACATATCTGTGACACTGCCCATCAGACAAAAGGTCAGATTTCCTTGTTTCCACTGAAGCACACAAAAAGTTCTGGAACATTCTCAAATCAGGCTGGAATATCAGGAATCATCAGGTTTTGAACAAACATGGAATCCCTGCCAACTAAAATCCTGCTAAACCAGTAACCCACGAGCGAATGAACAGAGCCCAGTGAGTGTGGAAGCCAATGTCACATTACATGTAATGTGACATTACACATCCTCTCTCTCTCTATGTAAATACATAAGTGGCTTCATTTAACTACCTCACAGACATTTAAATTCTAGAGACCGAGAGAGGTAGACAGACAGAGAGAGGGAGAGAGAGAAAGAAAGAGAGATGGTTGATATGGAAATGTATGCACATCGCCATGGTGACGCTGTGAAAGTCATGAGACTACACTGTGTGTTTATGTGTGCGTGTCTCTCTAATAGATTTCAGATGTTAATACCAGTGTTGAGGAACAATAAAATAATGACTAATTTCACTTTATTTCCCAGGAGCTTAAGAGTGGCTAAGATCATATTATATTAGTAAGATATATTATCATATCGTATATATCATGCACATACCTCACTGAGGTAAATGAAGAAAGAGCAGGTGGATCCATCAACTCCATAGTTAGAATAACAGGGGTCTGACCGCCACATATCCTTCATCCACTAAACAGACGATGAAAACAAACAAAACGTTACTTCAGATGATAACAAAATAATGTACATTATAATATAACATTATAACAAATCATTTTACACTGAATCAGTTATTAAAATGTTTTATATTCTGTTGTTTAGATGCTGCTTTGCGTTTAACGTCAAACATATTTATCCATAATTCACAACTGTGATAGTGTTTACATTACAATGTGCCGACTATCCAGTTTTATTTCCTCTGAGGCTGCAAGTGCTTGAGTTTGGCTGGTTATCAGCTGAACGGAAATGTTCTTCAGTGTGACCTTCAGAAGAAACAATGGTTTTCTCATCCTGGTATCTCATTTCTCCCTACAGAACCAGCCTCTCCAGGACAGAGAGGGACTTATTGATCTCGGTGTGTGGTTCAGATCACACAGATTGATCAGTGTGTCTCAGGAAGCAGCTGTTCATGTGCTTCTGCTGAGGCAGCACTTTGAGAAAGTCAACCGAGAAGAAACAAGATACTCTAACCGCTTTACTGTATGCTGTCTCTGTGAACTACCGATACGGAAAAAGTCATCACATTGGTGGCAATTTGTGTCATTTTTGCTTAAATATGTAAACCGCATAACATTGTATTTTGTTTATTAAAAACAAAAATATTGTTTTGACGGATGTGTGACAGTCTTGGCTCTCTGAGAAAACTCACACAACATTCAATTGGTGTTCCCATTGTTACTTTAGTCAGCCATTTGGGATTTCTTTAATTCTCCATGAATTTAAGAGGATTTCCATGTCGCAGGAATTTCCATGTGCTCTAAAGGAAAGGATCCATGACTTTTCTGCCCTGACTGAAAAAGCCATCATGACTGCCTGACTAGCTTGAGTGTCTGCAGCTTAATGTTAAATCTGATGTAATTAGCCCACCCTGCACGATACACTGACTGTCGGAAAGATCCTGCAGGACTGAATGAGCATTAAGAAAACCACAGGAGAAAAAAACGTCATCACATGCTAATAGTTCTTCTAGACATTTATACAACAAGAGCTTCCATGCATCTAAACCATGTGAGACTTAACAACACAATCAGAAAAAGTAAAATAACTGAATCAGTTTAAAAGATTTACAAACTCAGAAGCAAATAAGCAGTCTAAATCAGATTCACTCTGAATCAGCCATTAGTAGGTTCACACCTGATCCCCGTTTTCAAATCATATATATACTAATTTCATTTCATACACATTCAACTCATGCACACTCTCCACATTATGTACCAACCAATCATCTGAAAATGGTCCCACACCACACAGACACTTCATCCAGTAACACTGTAAAGTACGAATGATAGCGCGTGTGAATTATTTGTATTGAGCGGTTCTATAATTTGGCAACCAAGTTATTTCAGTACTAAATATTTCATTTTAGGAGCCAATTCCTCTCTGGCCATATCTGTAGTCCAGGAGCGCCGAAAATGAGCACTGCCCTCATTAATAAAGCAAAGAGAGTTAATAGCTTTCAGAAATGCCTCAAAACGGATCAATTCTGGGTGTTCACACTCGTAAGGGGAGAGTCCCACAGAGAGTTTTTAATTAAAAAGTCTATCTGTCTGAATTAGGATGAAAACGTCTCCTACGAAAAGTCAGGCCGAGGATAAAATCAAACAGAGCTGGTGCGAGACGGCAGACGTCAAAATTAATAATACAGTCAGGCTAACGAGTTTCAGATCAAGGATTATAGAGTGGAGAAGTTTTGGTTCATTTCATTTAACATTAGAAAGTTTTGGACTTTTTTTTGATAACTTTTGAAGATCAGAGGCTGGTTTCTAAGACACATGATGTTGGAGAAAGACGCACCTTTAACTTGCCCTCGCAGTGCGGGAACCCGTCGAGTGAGGGGAGCTCGCATTTCTCCTGCGCACCGTTTAGCAAGTCTGCAAAACGTAAAGAGAGAAATCAACAGAATTGGCACACAACAAGTTCAATACTACACAAAATACAATACTACATGACAAAAGATCAATACAATTGAATTATCATGCAATCTGCTCTCAAATTAACACTGTATCCCAATACAAGACTGAAAAACATCCGCATTTAAAAATCTTTAAAAATCTTTGGCAGTCGCATTTGTGCTGTAACAATAAAGTTTAGATGCAGAAATGAAACATTTTTTATGTAATTTTAAAGGGCAAAAAAGACTTTCTTCTATTACCTACAATCATTATTGGAGTCAGTTGCTAATGTAAAAAAACAACAGCCGGCAGAAGTGATAAAATACTAAGAATCAGCATTTGTAGTTTAAACTTCAACCTTGAATTTCCCGTCAGGGCAAACACACACATTCTAACCATCTTTTTTTGATGAGACATCAAATTTTCACACTTTTGGTCTCCTGTGAAGCTCCTGTTAAAACATACAGTCAACAGCTCGATGCACACAGGCCTCAGAGGACCCTGAACCACGACTGCCTTTGTCCCAGATTGAGAAGAAACAAAGCTTCAGGGATGTGAAGTACAGGCGCTTTACAGTAAACACTCCGGCATAAACACACCCTCAGTTTACAACCTGATCCAAGCACAGATTTTTACTGTTCACGTTCACAAACACTTTTATCTGAAGCCACTTACAGTACAAACAGTCAGCGAGTCCATGTAAACTTACAGTACAGAAGGGTGTAACGTTGATAAAATTGTCAATTGTGTTAAGATTCAAACCTCTGATGTTAAAATAGCTATTTGTATCAACAAAAAAATTTATAATTATCATATGAAAGGTTAAACGAAAGCCTGTAAACTTCATATTAAACATAATAACAACAGAGTAATGATTCAGCATAAGATCATGTGACTCCAGTGCTGGAGTTGATATCTCACGTTAAAAGATTAAATGTACGGCCTGATGTCTCCTCAACCAATCATCTTCCTCCATTCACATTAGCCATAAAGTCCCTGAGGAGATTAAAAGCTTCTATAGGCCGGCCTGTAGTTTATGTGTGTGTGATCCATACAGCTTAAAGCCCAATCAAAAGCCATTATTTTAAGAGAAAATGAACCAAAAAAGATGAGGAGACAATAAGGGATGAGAAGAGTGTGTGTCAGAGACAATAAGAGAAGAGACAAGAGCAGAGCAAAGGAGATGAGACGAGAGAAAAATGAGAAAAACAATGAGACGAGACAAGAGTTTCTGTCAGAGGTAACGAGACAAGATGAAGACGAGGAGATGAAAAATTAGAGTTTCTGTCAGAGAAGACTACAGGAGACCTGATGAGGAGAAAGAGTGCTGAACATGTGATTTTAAAAGGATTTGATATGCGAGTGCTAGATCATCTCTCTCTTTTTCTCACATACACACACACTCAACTCAGGGATTCAACAGCACACTGTAAAACAACGAACGGCCACAACCTAAATAAAACAGCATGCATTAGGAACGCATCCTGAACTGAACAACTCGAAACCTGCAGCTGAGCAAACACAGTTCTTGTCTGAATAAATGCCTGCTTATATGCGGGTCCAATATACAGTCTAATATATACACAGTAAATATCAAATCTGTTACTGTGGTACCAAGTTCTTCATAAAGTAAATGCAACTCTTTTACATAAACAGAAGCACAGAGTACTAGTTCACTAGTACTGAAAGGTCAGTTTTGTGTCCACAGTGTAATCAGTTTGTATTAGAGCCAATAAACCTGCCACAGCATAAACAATTCACTGCCTCTAATGTAACAGTTTACTCTTCATAAAGACTGTTTAATCATTAAACACAACAGGGTTTCACTTGTATCTTCATCTGCCGTTTTGATTTGTTCCACTGCGTGCGATTCGTCTTTTTGTTCTTTAACTCTTTAAATGACACTCTTTTAATTTAAATGTAATTTAATTTAAACATGAAATTTTACTATGTTTTACATAAAGAATAGAATAGTGACATTTTACTGTTATCATTGATACATTTTACTGTAACAAAAACAACAGATTTTGGTATCTCAACAACGCACACACATACACACACCACAAGTTTCTAAAAGTGTAATAAAAACAGATTTTCACTCGTTCATTTTAATTGGTCTTTATTCTGAATCATTTAGTCTTTAAAAAAACTAGGTGTGTAACATGTGTGTAACGTGTCTGTCACACCTGCTGAGGTTCGCTTCAGTTCAGAATGAGGTCATGGCGAGAGCTTTAACACGATTGGCTGTATTTAACATTAAATTATTAAACAAAACTGGAAATAGATTATAGACAAATGAAACTTAATCGCACATGAACTCACAAACATAGAAAGGATGTGTTTCTCACACAGAAGAATGCACACACTGCAGAAAAAACAAGACAAAATCTGGAAACTGCAACAGCAAATACATTTTGCGTGCCCCTGCAAAGCATTGTGGGACATATTGCTGTTGTTGCACCTTAACTGCATGACATCACAATTGCATCATCACCGTTCGTTCTACTGCACCGTCAAAGTGCTTCTCGCTAAATGCTGATTGGCCGATGCAGTTCATTTTAGGTACACAGAAATAGCAACTGGAACAGTTTGAAACTGAAACGATTTCTCCTTCTGCACAAAAAAGAAAGTCACGTGTGCTCTGAATGACACAAGGGCGAGTACACGATGACACAATTTTTCTGAACCGTTCTGAATTTTTCTGCTCTCATAAGCATTGTGTTTTTATTTCTCTTTTCTGCTCGAGGTGCTACACAGAGTGGAAAAACAGCTGTACTTTACACACACACTGAACACACACTTTCTTTGTAAACACACTCTTACACACACACACAGATGAGGGTTATCCATCACACTCTGAGCACTGCTCTACACACACATCACAATTACAACATAATCAACTAGCGAACAAGCGTGTCAAATGAGAAAAAAGATTGATACAGCGAGAGAGAGAAAGAGATGGAAATGCATTTAAAAGGATTCTCTCTCTCTCTCTTCAGCGAGACACATTTTGCTTGGAGGAGACACATGCAGTGAAAATCTCTCTCTCTCCCTGGTAAAACACACACTAAAGGGCATTTCTGATGCTGACATGGATACAGTGTGACTGCAGTGTACAGTACAGTGGAGAGTGTGTGTGTCTGTGTGTGACTACAGTGTTGTGTGTGTCTGTGTGTAATCTTTGTCCTTGGCAGTCTGAGTCCTGTAAGTTTCTCTGTCAAGCTGTGGAGGTTGTGCTAAAGCTTTCAAATGGATGCAACACACACACACACACGTTAAATCTTACAAAACCGTGTCCTGGCCTCTTTTTACCAGAAAATCACATGAGAGTTTTGTACGAAGAAAACAAAGCTAGTTTTAGATTGACAAGGTTAGCTAATTTTGTCAGTTATGAGAAAAGTGAACTACAATGAAAAGTTACGACAGAGGAACTGTGAGACATCCCTTCCTGTTTCAGGTGGGAGGAAACAAGACAATGAAGTTTTCATATTTAATCCACAAAATGTTTTAGAAAGTGTCCGAAAGATATATTTGTTTCGATCACTGATCATATTGTAACCATAGCTGCAAATTTTACAGATTTTATTTTACTTGAAAGATGAAGAAGTCTTTAAAGTCATAAATCCCAAAAATACACAAGCTGAAACAGTTTTAGAAGGAGAAACAGGTCAATATAATGCCACAATGCTCTTCTCGGGTGAGACAGTCCACGATGTTTGTGGGTAAACAAGCTGTCCACAAATATGTTTTATCACCTGTGAACTATATTTCAAAAATAATTTAATGAGCATTTTAATCTTGTTTTCCAGTATAAATATCTGAACAGCCTTAAAGACACAGGCAGATGTGTTTGTATAGTTTTACTGGGAAACAAAACAAAGTTGATTTTTGACTATATTCATTATGTGACCAAGCTAGACTTAGTTTTCCAGATTTTAGAGGCTTTTAGTGGCCAGAAATGTTACCACATAAAGTGCTGGAGTTACTGCAAATACAATTACAAAAACTGTTTGGTTGTCTTGGCGCGAGACAAAATTTGTGAGCTGAGAGTTTTGTTTTGTTCTGTCTGTCATTTTTACACTGTGATTCCTACAGTTTCAAACCACTCTGTATTCTCTGAACCAGATAATCAGACCGCAAGAGAGCCATCCAACACAATGAGCTTTTCAGAACCCGACGACTGTCGTTATTCTGATCATACAAAAGCAAGAGCAACACTGTGACTGTCAGACGAGTGGCTCGACACACGTACACGCTCAGAAAAACACTGATGTACTGCTTCATGTGAAAGCTTCAGTTAGCGTCTGTTACCATACAATGCCGTCACACGTCTCAGCGTGTGTGAGAGTGCAAGATCACATGCGATGAGAAGTGAGAAGTTTGTGTGCGTGACTCAAGTTGTGGTTTTGGTTTTGTGCACTGTTGCTGCAGAGGAGCAAGGAATTGAAACTTGTTTAAGACGCACGTGGGGCGCTTGCGGGTGTGAGAGAAAAATGTTTTTCTGTCGTCATGGCTACAAAAATATGAATATGTGCTTTTGATATCAGTGTGCTTTTGCTAATGATTTGGGGAGAGAAATTGCTGAAAACATCCTGGAAATTAATTAAATGTGAATAAGACTTTCTGCGTTGTTATTAAAAAAACATGGGCCATACATAGAATAAATGTCTTCATTTATCATTTCTACAATTGCTAAATGTGGCATTTTCTGTCATGAGGCATTATGTCTGTGGCACAAATGTGTTCGAACTTGGTGTTAAGGGTATTCAAAGTGAGACAATGGGAAGTCTCTATTGAGATACTGAGTTAAAAGTGTATGTGAGTTGTGGGATACAGGTAAGATCCTGCATACCTGTAGTTAGTTTAACTGCAATTCAAATCCCTAACCAAATGGATGCTAACTAGTACAAATGATGCTTGCCCAACCTCTCTTTACACTAGAATAGATGGACATCGTCTCTGTACTACTTTTCCAGCTTTGAGTGTTTAGCTTGTTAATGCTACCTTGCTTGCCTTGCGTACACCAGTGGCAAACAATGAAACGGGCCATTCTGTTTGCTAACAGTGGATGTCATTGTCTGTCTCTCGCTCTTTCTTTCTTTCTCTCTCTGGGAGTCACTGTCGCTAGTCGAGAGCCAGAGGAGAAGAGTGTGCCAGCGGAGTGTTACAACACCGTCTAGAGAGACAGTAACAGACACTACTGGCACCATCGAGCAGACACACACTCGACAGATGGCACGGAAACCTGGGCTATCTTCACTGCTGACACGCGCCGCTGATAACCTCACAGTAGGAGAGAAAGCCTGTGTGACATCCACTGTGTACAGGCAGATAACATCCAAGAACGACGGCATGGTCATTTTAATTGAATGGATTTGACAATGTAGATTCAAGATTAAGTCAGTTCTGCTCAGATGTAATCTGAAAAAGTAAATAATTCACCAGGGTGAGCATTAACAACATAAAGGTGAAAAGTGCAATGTTTGCGTCACAAAACAAATCCATGTAGCTAGCTGGAGGTTTAAAAAATTTCCATTACCACCATTTAAATATATAACCAACAAATTTTGCTTTGTTTTTTCTTCTCCGCCCTCCAGACATACACCGTTGTTTCTCGAGGAATAATAGCCACTTTCATCCGAACCATTCATTTGGTTCTCAAGAAACAATGTCTACTGACGTTGTGTCTTATTCAAAGATTTTGTTGTGCTTACTGGTCCAAGACAAAGGACTTCACTTCTAAGTCTCTGACATTTTGGCCCCTGGACCTGAACAGGGACCCTCTACCAATCAAGTTAACTGTTTTTTCCAGCCATAGTTTACCATTTAAGACTGAGGATTTGAACAAACATCTAACTCTATGGTAATGGTAAGGCTTGCCTTAAGTATAGGACACAAGCACTGCTAATAATGACCAAAATGACTCAATTATTCATAAACTCGAACCACAAATATGAATTCTTAACACTGATAGCCCACAATCTTCTTAAATCAAGCTAACACTGATAAGACAATGTCTGTTGCATAGCTTAAAGACTTAATAACGTAATGCTATTTTGACCTGTGTGTCTTATGAAGCAAATTAGCTCTGTCTGATGAGGGTTTTAGCTGTAAACAAAAGAATTTCATCTGCTGAGAGTGTCATCGCAGCAGGTTTGTCAAGAAAGCAGTGGGGGAGAGTGAGCTAGTCATCTTTGCTCCATATCAAACACCGGATGACACAATGGGGGTTTGTCCTATATAAAACACAGTGAGTCAGAGATGCATACACACACACGTCCAGCAATAGAGCAATCACACACACCCCTCATCAGGCCAAAGAGCCTTCCAGATGGCAGTAAGTCATTGGGTCTGACAGAACACACACACACAATCTCACTGTCTCTTGCCAAGTCAAACTTTGTTTTGTGAAAGATTCAAGCTTTACTACATTAACTCTCAACTTCACCAGACAACCCTCTGCAGCCTGAAACAACATTACATAAACAGATTAATAAACATGGACGGAGCAAAATCACAAGCTTATTCCTCGATTAACACAACCAGAGCAAAAAAAAAACAAAACAAACAGTGAAGATCAACATCAAAACTGACCCCATTAAACTTCCTAATACTTCCATCAAACGTGAGTTAAACAACTAACATTTCTTTATGATGTAATAAAGTCCATGTGGGCGTGGAAATAAAAATTAACCAATAAGATCGTAGCCCACTTTCAATCCAGATTGATAAACTCAAGCCCCGTCGTGCATGGTTTCCCTCTGAATAATCTGCTCATAAACATGTCACATTATGTAAATTAAATGTGTTGAGAAAGCCGATTTCACTGATGTTTAACCACTTAACTGATTTAAAAGCAAACACTTGATGTTTCAACTTCAAATTCACATTTTCTCCTGTGGACATAAATCATCTCAGACCTGAAGGAAAATCAATATAGAGGGCAGGAACCGTGTGTGTGTAAAGACTGCTGTTTGCTCTGGGGATTTTGGAAAGGGTTCATACAGACAGAATCAGGCCTATAAAAGTGTACAGACAGCCTAATACTATTACACATTCCAACACAAATGATTTTGCACAGAAAAAATGAATACTACAAAAATCAAAGTAATTGTGTGACTTTTTTCTTGTGTGGAACATAAACAGAGATGTGGGAACTTTTATCTGTTTTTAACACGTGGGTGTACCTGCCACGTTGACTTTCTCAGGGCTGGCCAGGTTGGGTCCGGGGGTCGTGGTTCCATTGGTCAGGTTGCTGCTGGTACCGTTGTAGATGATA
Organism: Chromobotia macracanthus; assembly: GCA_036877525.1. Taxonomy (NCBI): domain Eukaryota; kingdom Metazoa; phylum Chordata; class Actinopteri; order Cypriniformes; family Botiidae; genus Chromobotia; species Chromobotia macracanthus. The sequence continues at coordinate 1,783,033 of JAZGTH010000071.1, read as the reverse complement.
TTCTCAACTTTGGTCTCCAGCTTTGATAATCTCTGCATGATATTATCCAAAAGAACAGCCAACGTCTTCTTCAGATCTACACAACAGAGAAGACATTAATTAATGGTAAATTTTATGGAAAGACCTGTATGTGCATTTATTGAAACAAGATTATAACATTCTACTACAGACAGAGACAGAGAGTAGAGATTAATGATGAATTTAAAATATAACAAAAATATAAATGTTCCATCACTTACATCTGTGTGTGTGTATGTGTGAGACTGTCTCAACTGTCAAAGCAGAGCTATGCTGTTAAACTGGTTTCCAGTGACGTACAGCAAAGACTAAACTAGCTTTTTTCATCATTACACAACAATTCTTGCATGGATCTAAAGACCAATTTAAACTAAAGGAGGAACTCATCCGATCCTGTTTCATTATTTCAGATGCTTCATATAGCCTCTATATATCTGAAACCAAATCTGTGACAAAACAGTCCAAATCCACTTGGATTTGCTCCAAATACGACAGACAGATGGATCAAGTGGGTTTAATCCATATTTATATATATAACCGCTCCTCGCGATTATGATGATGACATCATCGTGACATCATCAGTACGCACCCCAGGACTAAATCCCCAAGCGATAAGAACGGTGTGGACAGGCCGCAGTCAAATAAAAAAGATTTATATTTTCAGGAAACTGCATTGAAACTTGCATTTGGAAAATCATCTCAGCAATACTGTCATATACAGTAATATTGTAATATATGTTAGAAACGAACTTGTGCTATGGCTGGTCAAGTTGCTATAATGAAGAGAATTTAACACAGATTTCAAAGGCATTAGTAAGACTGAAAACCACTTTCACGTCTTAATCCCAGACCTGTATGACTACAACTCTCGACTGAAGCGTGTTTTCACCCTGAATAACAGCACACCGAGTCATAACCAATCATTCTCTCTCTCTGTTTCTCTCTGTTTCTCACCCTCTCTATCTCTTGTGCTTGATTTAATCATATCTGAGTGTGTCTCTCTCCTCACCTGTCTGTCTGTCTGGTCTATTAACCACAAATACATTAACTGCATGCATTACTAGAGCTTCTGGAAGACACAAGCAGACAGAAGAAACCAATACACACACCAGGATTAGATTATAGACTGTGAGATATAGAGTCACATTACAAACGAAAAGCCACCGCTGCAGTTTCCAGGAAAAGCAGAAAGCTGCCCACAATAACATAAAACATAAACTGCATTGTAAAAACTCTATCAAACATCAAACAACAAATCTATAATTTACATATATAAGATTTAAACTATAGATAAAACATGTAAATCTGTAGTAACAGATATTAAAAAAAGACAGCTCAAGTTTATTAGTTTATATAAAATTTACATATTCAAAATATACTGACGTATATCCAACCCGTATACACAAATTCATATAAACTACAGATTCATTTCTTATCATAGCAACAAATTTGAAGAGATACGTATTAAAACTATAGTTTTTAATGCGTAAGTAACATTAAAAACTATAAAAACTTTGAATTAAAAACTTTGTAAGTAACAAAGTACTGAATCCAGCAGGCCCGAATTAAAGCTTTTGACTTATACATGTGAAAACAAGTCAAGATGGAAAACAATACAGTTTCAAAGAGACTGAATTCCACAGGTCAAAAGTGACAGATCAGTCTGAGACAAATTTCCCCAATTACAATGAAACACGAATGAATCAAGACACCTCGCAGGCTGAGAGCCGAAACCTACAATCAAGAGGAAATGATCAAGGGCTCAACAAACACACCTTTCATTCACAGAGCTCAGGTTAACTTTTGTGAAAGGAATAAAACAGGGTGTTATTCTGGTTTCTAGGTACCGTTTGAATTTTTTCACCAGATTTAATTATCTGCTGAAATCAAAATACGAAATATACGTTAATACGAAAGAGTTAAAGCACACCTCTACTCTGCAATCTATTTCATTCAAATCTGTAGCATAAATATTGCAAAAATGTCAGCTACTCTACAATCATTAAAGAAAAGTGCTTCGATTTGTGAAGCTAATAAAGACTGAGGGAGTTTATTGTTTTCTGAGCTCACAAAATAAATCACTTTCTGATGAAAAAATATTTTCAACAGTGTTACCTGTGTGGCTAAAAATAATTAATAATTCTATGCTATTAACAACAACAAAAAGAACAATAGAGATTAACTCTTTGAACACCTGTGCTAATATCTGATGTAGGAACAAGTTTCTGTGGTTTAAACACAGGGTGTCTAAACAGGGTGTTCCTGTAGCTCAGTTAGTAGAGCTTAGCAACACAAAGGGTGTGGGTTCGATTCCCAGAGGACACATGCACTGACAAAATGTATAACGTGAATGTACTGTAAGCTGCTTTGCGTAAAAGTGTGTGTCAAATGTGTAAATGTAAAAGTAAACAAAATACTTCCATCTAACAGCAGCGTTTCATCTAAAAGCATTTAATTAGCAGTACTTCCTATTGTTTGTTATCTATGATAATGTTACCACTAGCAGCACACGGATGTGTCCTGCCTTGACATTTAACCCGCAGGAACACAGCACGCCACGAAGGTCAAATATCTTATTTGCGAAGCCGCGATCTCTCGCCTCCACCAAACACCTCTCGCAAGTTTACATGTCTATAACCTGCTAAATACAGCAACAAAGCGAGCTGGTTTGTCATTTCACCTGCAAAAGAATTCATTTAGGGCGTATCATTTACGAGAAGCCGTACGGTGTGCCTTTATTGCTTCTGTGGATCAATAGTCACCATAATGAGGCTTCACGTCCAATAGAGCTTCTACATTAGAGGCTTGAATAACTTATTGAAGGCTGTGAGGTGAGACAAAGCTAAAACAGTTGCCGCCACTGCCTTCTTTTTGAGTAAGAACAGGCCCTTGCGCCTGTCAGGGTAGTGTTCTCATCTAAACACGGCCTGTTATGCTTTCAGCTGACAGACTACCAACACTGTCACTTCTCGGCTGCAGCCCCAGGCCATCATGCGAGCTAAATATAGGTTAAAAACATTTACTGTATTAGACTGCTGTGTTTTTTTACTGTGGTGAAGAGAGAAAGACAAAGACAGGTAGAGGTGAGACATGTCCGGCGGCACCATATTGCGGCAGTGCCGATTTATGCATCTGATATGGAAAACTACCTTCAATGTGACTTCTGAATGCAAATCGCATGCAAAGAGCAGTGCCTTCTGTCTCCCACACCCGGCTTGGCTTGCTGCAGACATTTGCTGCACTTTCAGAGCATGTCTGCTTATTCTTAAAACAACTGTCACACTATTTTAAATTAAGGTTGCATGCGACCACCCTATCACCAATGAGGCACCGCACCAACGAGGCACCGCACCAACGAGGCACCGCACCAACGAGGCAGAGGTTGTAGGTTTGAATCCCAGGGAATGTTCCGACGTCGTACTGATCTAAAGTATACCATGAAGGTGCTATTACTGGGTTTTAATAAAAGCTTCTGCCAAATGAATGAATGTAACTGTAAATACATGTAGTTCATGGAATCAAATGTTCTTAACATTGAACTACAGCACATTCCAGACAGACTTTTAGGACATTGTAGGTCTTTTGTCCTCAAACCCTTAAACCCTAAACAAACACCAACATTAAACATATCTATAAACACTAACAAAATATCCTTTTTCACTAGTCTTCACTAAGGTTCACTTAGTTGGGCCCTAAACCCAACTCCAAGTTCTAAACACTAAACAGTAACTTACCATACGCCGTCATGGTGCCCACGTAGGGCCCGTCCATCACGCTTTGGTTCTCCTCGGCAAGAGCTTTGATATACCGCTTGCTGAGGTCCAGTATCTGCATCCGCAGCTGCGCGCTGCTCTCGTGCGTCGCTCTCTGCTGGATGGTGAAGTGAAGGAGCATCATCCCCCATATGAAGCCGAAACTCACCAAGAAGAAACCCAGCTTCTGAGATGACAGCTTCCACAGGAACACGGAGCCCATAGCGAGGGAGTTCAGTCGTGCAAGTGCGTGGAAAACCTGTGATTCAAGACTTCAGTATCATGTTGTCCTCTGATTGGAGACGCAGGACAAGATAAGAAGGGTGTGGTCGAACTTTTTCTATGTCTGCTCCTCGCTGTAGCCCATCCTCTCAAGCAGTTAATCACACCGGAGACACACCCACCAGATATGACATCACAGTGAAGGTGCTGGAAGGAACATGTGAAAAGAAAAAGTTAGTTAAAATGAAGATACAAATGACATATTGACCATATAAACGAGTTAGTTCATGCAAAACCCTTGTGGTGTTTAAACCTACAACCTTTTGGTTACTGGCACAGATTTTCCGTCTTCCATCTCATTAACTGGCATGGAAAAGTTACGAGTAATTAAGAACCTACACAAAACCTACTTATACACAACACAGTGGATATTCAGCATAAACAGGAAGCATGGCAACAAGAAAAGCAGGAATGAGCCGTTGGGAGGGCGAGGTGTTTGAATGTCAACAAATACAAACCAGTAATCCTGAAGCGTTAAATTACAACCACCACAATCACAAAGCATCAGACGTGAACGAAACATGTCCTCCAAAAATGTGAATTCTGGCATCCTTTACTCGAGCTCGTGTTGTTGCAAACCTGACTGACTTGTTGTGAAAAAGAATATTTTGGCATCTTCTCACTGTAATGAAAGTGACAGGAGAGTGGAGCTGTCAGGATGGAAAAAAATAACAGTAAGCCATATTCTAAGCCGTAAAATAATGTGTTTCATGTAGGAAATAAAGTCATATGTAATTGGAAAGACATGAATGGGTGAATAAATAATGACAGACAATTTTTTGGTGAACTGCCCCTTTAAAATATCACTAGATCACCTAAATGATTCTCACTACCAACCCAACAAGAATCAAACATCCACCTGTGTTGCTTGGCAACATGACATCATAATGGACGATCACATGACCACAGACGGAAACAGACCGACGTTTTTTAACAGTGTTTGGATTAAACCGCAAATGTTTTAACAGACATAACAGATCGTGTGCTGGCATTTCGATGAGGGATCAAGCCTCAGCAGGGACTCGCCTCCACTGAAAGGCTCAGAGAGAACAAAGAAGAAATAGTCATTTTAAGTTCAAGTAAATATACGTGGCACAGATTCAATCAGATACAGTCAGTGGACAGGTTCACCACTATATGAGGATGAAGATTAAATACACACGCAACAAACCACTTACTCTTGACACTTGTGTTTTGTGGCTTAAACATTCATGACTTTACAATTACAGTAAGAATTTGACAGTTCACCATCCTCTTCTGCTAAAGCCGACCTTTGACAATTGTACTACACAGTTCTTTAATAACATCACCCTACTTACAAAAGCAGATAAACCTTTGCACTACAATGTTTTTACAGTTTTACTGCAAAATGGCTTCTATAAAATCTCTAAATGTCTATAAAAATCACTGTAGCACAAAACCTCACTTTTGTTAGCAACGCTTCGCTTTGCTCTGAGACCAACAAAAATATTTCACTCTAAAGCCAGAAATTGCTTACTGTTCACAAGTGCCTAATAAAACACACAAAGAAACGGGCTTCACAGTGTCGTTTATCTCACTGTGATCGTGAAATACAACGAAGATTTTTAAATGTGTCCCTTTGCAGTGGTTTACAATTCACGAATTCACAATTAACAATAAAAAACACAAACAGCAAAGACGCCGCCTCACCACAGCAAACAGGTCACAGCTTAATTTCACATAAGACAGAGGTCAAAAGATCTGATTACATCTGATCCAGGTCTACAGTATCCACAAGCCTTTACATAAATATAGGCACAACAATACATACATGCTCATATCATATCACACATGATTACTAAACAATAAGCAGCGTTCCAGAAAATGATCCATTAGCTCATTCATGCTAAAATTACACGTGTAACAAACAGCAGCTACACCCTTCCATTGACATCCTGTGCTATGAACCACAGAGAATCTAGCATGCAATATATATAAATAAAAAAATGCACATTTTTATACATTTAAGTCACTTTTAATGTAGCCAAAACACATTTCATTTTCGCCATGTTAAGCTTATTGCTTATCTGTATCTGTTTCACATTACACACATTCACATTTTTGCTTTTTTAACAATCGCTACGAATCAAAGAACGATCTTGTACGAGAGCCAATCAGAATTCGTTTATTTCAAGCTTCTTATCAGTGGGGAAACTCAACATTTTTTTCACTGAACTTCATTAACTAGGATAAGGTTAGATTTCATTTACATTTATAAGTAAATTATAAGGTTACAGATTCTCTTTAGTAAAGGAGAAAAACGCAAAAGACTGTAAAGCGTAGGTACCTCTGTACACAATACCCTGTGAGAGGCAAATGTACCCTGTTATCTGATATCTGTGATTAAACTGTAGCTGCCAGTACAATCTCATTTACATTACCTATTTTGCAACGTGAGATACACACACAGACATATTCAAAATCGAAGGCACCTTATTCAAAGAGTTTTTAGATACGATTTACTGGACATCCGGCTCTACACATCTGGCCATGTCACATAACTTTATAAGCAAATCGTTGATCTAAGCCGCAAATGCAAACACGGTGATAAACTTTTTCTAAAAACTTTGTTTGTAATCTCAAAACCTCAGACATTTCTGTAGGTTACTTGTGAGACATTTTTAATAAGTTTGCGTAACTAGCCAAATAAATGGAATCGGTTTGTTTTGTCTTAGTATTGCTGTTGTTACATTATCAGCAATTACTTACAATTTCCATCATCATTCTACAAAATTGTGTGCCATGAAGTCAGTCATGAAGACTGACTTATGGAAAACAACGATTTCTTCAGCGTGCTACAGTGAAATGTTGGCCAAATACTACCACTTCAGTTCTTCAAAGGAACCGTATGGAAAATGTTAATCTATTGGCTGAACGAAGTTCAGATAACTTGTGTGCCCGACACCCAAGAACTAACGGCACTGTACTTTATTAGTTAAAAAATTAAACCTGAACTCAAATTACAAAAACAATTCCCATCTAAATTATATTACGTACCATAATTATGTATATATTTTCCCAGTCTATATCTTAATTTGATTATACCAACTGCTGGGAAGAATTATTATATCCTGCACAATTCAGCCCCGAAATTCATTTAATCTTTTTAAACACTTAATACTTTAAACGTTTACTGAATAAACAGAGACTTCTAGAATGAATGTTCCAGATACCATCTGTGTAACTCAGACAACGTGAGTGCCTTGTTGCATCACAATGTTAATTAAACTCTGTTTGTACTTTAACATCGCAAGTAAGCGATGAGAAAAACGTCATTTACTGTAGATTACATTTCAGTAATCTATACTGAAACTGTTTTAGCTTGATAATTATCAAGCTAAAACAGATTTCTAATCTAACTGTATTTAACAGGTATTGCAACTTAAGCACCAATCATGCTCCCAAACTTTAAAGTCAATGGCATTTTAGCCCAAAAACAGTGTGATTGCTCGCACGGAAACATCTCAATTACATTTCTCTCAATAACAGTTTTGAAGTTGCAGCTATTGTTATAACATTACATCATTCTATGTAGGTGTGATGAATGTAGGTGAAGTGATATCTGAATGGTGTGCTTTACAGTGAATTAAACTAAAGACTAAAGACATGCGCAGGAAGGCCCATGTTAACCACGTCCTGCCAACCATTGACGAATCAACTGTAGGACTCTTGGCTCATTCTGATTGGATGAGGCTGATGTCATTTGCATAAACCTTATACACTAAATTGATGCATTCAACCACACCTGGCCTACATTCAAGTTTTGGAACACTAAACTGTTTCCAGTTCAGCCATGAAGCACACAGACCACCTCTGCTCAACCACCAAAACAAGCAGACATTTGTTACCTGGAAATCTAGTCGTTGCTTTTTAACCCCCCCCTTTACGCTCACATATTGCGACCCACACATTCGTTCTGCGGGGTGCATGCAAACTTTCGCATAAAGCTGCTGTTGTACTGCAGTACACAGCCTAAATAAGAGTCTTTCGAACATAAAGAACACTTTCTGGAATACAGTACAGGAAAATCCACTGAAGTCCACCATAGAAACAGGAAAAAGCAGCCGGCGCAGGCAATGCGAACGGGAATTTGCATGGGGAGTATAACACAAAAGCGTCAAGGTCAAAGACTGACACCAGAGATTAAATTCTTATCTATGAGTGCTGTAATGTACTATTTATACAATGTTTAAACACGCTCAGTGCGGGAACAGAAGTTATATAGTTACAGCCATGAAAATCTTTACCTTTGTTTCTTGAGTGAAGTTCACCATTTTAACAGGAACGTGATGTGTTCGCGTAACTCATTCCTGTAAAGTCATTCCACATTCAATATGAGGAAGTTTAAGAGTCATCTACAATTCACCATGGCGAGCTACTAGTACTCATACTTAGGGTAGTATATTTAAACTAAACCTCATAGTGATCAAACATGAGCTACATTTGGGAGCAATAATCCAGATTTATGATTAATATTACCAAAGACACATCTAAACATTCTCTTGTGGTGGGACAGGAAACCAAATGCACCATTAGCACAGTAATAAAACACCAGCACGCATTATTAAATTATGCACTGAGCTCTGTCAAATCCAATAACTCAAAGTTAGGCAGTGATACATGATCCAGAAGATTATTACAACAGCCCTGTTATGCGTTATATTCAACCGTATCTATTCAAGGCTACAGTATCAACATCACGCTCACTTTTTAGTTTCAGATTACAAGACCTGGAAGTTCTAGATTCTGGTCTATAGATGAAACAGCTAGAACATCGGACGGATTAACCCACACATGACTCAAACCTAAATCTCCCAGTTATCAACCTAGGTCTGTAACCACCACACCACAGCCCCCATTACTCAATCAGCCAAACCATGTTTAAATACCCCATAACCGCACAAGCAGGTTCAGATGCAGCTTGATGGTTAAACTCCTGGGTCGGCCACGCAAAGGTTGTAGGTTCAAACCCAGCAAGACCAGCAAGAAGAGCTAAACACCATCCATAACCTTTAACCATTTTGTTTTTCTCCAAACAACATACAGTGCCATATAAATGACACAGGTACAGGACAATCATAGTCTTTCAGTACCACAGTCCAGTATGTATGAAAGTACCATGTTGGTACCTCATCACTGCACCCTGGTACCGTTACAGTACTGCTGTATACATTATTATCTATAAAATGACAATAACATGTCATGTGAGAGACACGATCCGGATGTGATCTCAATGTTTTGTGTGTAAGAAACACATTGTAAGACACGTCCGCAGCGGACCGCATCGTATCGTATGAAACAAACACTCACCAAAGTGTCGATATGGACGTGAAACGTGTAAACGGGCCGTCGGTCCGGCTGTGATCGGTGTCGGTGAATCCGGGCACCTGACAGCAGTCGCTCGGCGGGACCGATTCGTTTCTCCGTCCGATCGCATTCAACACAAAGAGCGTCGAGACGTACGGGAGACCGCGGGGAGCGTCGCCATTTTACAGCGCACCGCGAAAAACGTAAAACAACAACTTCGCGGGTCCCTAACGCTGTGAAACGGAGAGCGAATCGGTCGTGAAGTGAAAACGATTCGTTTAAAGCGAAGTGCGCCACCAGCCGACGACAACTTGGACAAATAGGGACTGTTTTTCAGACAAAGTTTCCCAGCAATCCCGCGTAGCTGTCAAAGGTATCGAAATATAGCGTCTTGCTTCCCGTAAAATTAAACATAAAATGAATGTCAATTATTTAGAAATATAAAATTAAAATGCAAAACGCGTGATAAGACGCTGTGATTGAACAGAGACTCGTTTAGTTCGTCACTTTACGTTTCCACCGGCACGTCAATCCCACAATCCACCTGGACCGCATTCAGTCTGCGCGGGAACGATCTGGAAACGCAAAGAGAAAGAAGAATAATGTTAATAATGATAATATTGATAATATTGTTATTAACATATGTATTATTTTTATTTTAATGGTGATGTCTTCAGGTAAGGCCGTCTCTCATGTGCCATGACATACAACATAAATAAGCTGCAGAACATTCAGATCAACAAAATCTTCAGCCCAGATTTGGTCAAAAGAATGAAAATATTAAATCAAATGAATGATGTAATATTTAAATAGCACGTTCATTTATTTCACAAAGAGCATTGTGTCACAAACCATGATGTAAATATTACATTAAAACATTGACATAAGCTTTCTACATATAGTTACTTTTACAAATGCTACATCTGCTACTCATAATGTTTTGTTTTCCCTGCACCCTTTCGAGTGTTTACTTCAGTAGTAGTTTACTACTTTCTGAGTGAGTAAGACATAGTGATTGAGTTTCAATTGAAATGTTGATTTTGGATGGACTTGTGCTAGAATAGGAACTGTACGTGTATGCTGCCATCTATTGGGCATTGATGAAATTGCAGCCTGAAAGCTTGATTGCTCATTCAAATAGGTTAAAAATAAATGAATAAGGTCTTTTGAAAGCCAAGTTCTGCCTCAGATGTATAACAGTTTATTTGAATATGATATTGCTTTATCTAACAACCATATATAAAAGCTCCTACAGTTATCTAAATGATGCATAAGTGATGGTTTTGCTAATGTTTTGACAAATTAAATATCGTCTTGAATTGAAGTGCTTTAAGTTCCAGAGAAAGAACATCTCCAGCAGTTGAAAAAAGCTCTCGAAAGCAAAACACTCAACAAGGCATAGCTGTGCTGTATTTCTGAATCATGAGTGCAATATTGTCTGTTCCTTTTCTACTAAAACATACTTGAGGATATATTTGTACCTACGAACTGACATCTCCATAAATGTCTTTGAAGCACGACAGGACAGTTATAAGGAAAAATATATATATAATGAACAATTCTCTATCAAAGACGCTTGTGTCTTCAGAGTCCATCTCTAATACAGTTTCTCTTAAATATACTTACTCCCTCCCACTCGTAACAGGTGACCATCTCGACAACTTCAGTGAAATAATAATTACACGTCACTGGAAATTACAGCCCTTTCACTGATGTCCCACAATTTAGTGCGTAACACACTGAGAGTATGTAAATCCCTGACAAAGAATTCACAGCCAGCTAAATAAGCTGCGTTTTATGTATGTTAATTACAATCCAATATATGTACTTTTTACATTGCCTGTGGAAATTAGTAATTGTGTGACATTTGTCATTAAACTCTTGCTTTTTGACATGTTAAGCCTTCGATTACATATTATTATTATTATTATTCGGTACATTAACAGTTAGAACAGCCATCATGCCTGGAGTGTAATTATATGTGGTCAGTGTCATCAGAGGGTGTGTTTGTTTCTGATAAACACTGCAGAATCTGGACGCGGGGCTGGTTTAGTTCAAGCACTTGGGTGGTTCTGCTAGTCATGCAGATTCTGCATTTGTATTTTTGCACAGTATGAGGTCTTACAAAAATGATGTTTTGTTTAGGGTCCTCTAGAGATCTGAACAAACTTTCTGAGAACTGTGGCCAAACTTCAACACCCAGTTCTGCTAGTCACAGTGTAATTGAACAGATTGTTCACTTTTAAGGGCTAAAATTACATTAATTTGCCATTTCAGTCCATCAGTGCTGCTGGGTAGATTGACTCAAAGGGCAACGAAGAATTGAATTTCTCACAAACTGACTCATGAGAAGTTAACATAGCTTAGCAATTCAGTCTGGAAAGAAGCTGGGGAAATGTCTCTTTTGGACTTCTGTATCTAGGCAGATCTGAGAAAAACCTGAGACATTGTTGAGATCTCTTGTGGACCTTAGAGGAGACACAGGTGGGATTAATCTGATCTTTTTTTAAGGAGAAATATCTGAGACGCAGGGGAGCCAAGCAAACCTATTATTGTTGTCTAGGAGAAACAACTGAGATATTGCAGAGAGCTCAATTGGGATTGTGCTGTCCGTTGGGATTACGAGTGCAACCAAATAAAGTAATATAGAAACTCAGGTGTGAAATGGAAAATTTGGACCATAACAACCACTCTTGATGATTACGGAAGTGAATCAAAATATATTCCTCTACTGTCCCCTTTACAAAAACAATTACAAAAAAATGACTTGCGCACTTGACACATTGCCGAACGGATTTCCAATTTACGTCTTAATGTTATTTTTTCTCGTCACACATTTCTAGTTTATTATGTGGCAGTAAGGAACATCTTGTACAACATCATTTGTGATTCTTTTATCACGCTTGGTTTAATGGAAGCAAAAGGCTGTTACATGCACGGATGTGTATGCAACACACACACACACACACACACACACACACAGGCATGCATTTCACATGGACCTTATTAAAGCTTCTGTTTCCTTGTATCTCTCTTTTTTGCTCACAGAAGCAGCACATTATCAGTTTGTTAGATAACCGTAAGGTGGGATGTGTTCACAAAAACCTGTACAGTACCGAAGAGCTGTATAAGAACCAGCACAAATGATTCGTCTAATCTAAAACTTTCACCAGACTGATCTGTTCTGAGAGCGTGATGTTTGAAAATGCATACTACAGCTGTACTCATTTTGTCATTTGTAGGTAATACTGCGGGGAGTATGTAATCTTTCAGTTTGCATGGTATTGCCTTGCAGCATTTGCCAACATTTGCAGCAGGCCTACACATTAAACGTGCTGCGTGGGATACTGTATCCCACAATGCAATGCGCACAATTTCCTTACAATGTATGGTAAATAAACAGGAAGCAATGACATAATATTTAGCATAATACTTACGTCAATATGTTAAATATTAACTTCATATTTGATTGGACTAACAAAAATGAGCTGTTTTCATTTAAAAGGTCCAAAATAACCATTTTTATTTTCGAGATTATATTTAGACTTGCTAAATTAAACGGTGCAGACAATGTAGCATACAACAGATCAGTGAAGTCTGCATACTGCAAGCCGTACTCAAAAAAGACAGCATGTATACTGTGCAGTATGCACTAAGCAGCAAGTTAGCATTTCTGTTTAGCAGTGTTTCTGAAATATGATCATGTTTCAGAGACATGAACCGTATTGGATGCAGCCATCCAGAGCTAAACAGAGATGGATGAATAAACCAAATGAATATGATTCAGACAAAACAATGACCATATGAACCACTGCCCAGAACAGAGGTGGGTGAAAAATCCCAAGAGAAGAATCCAGCAGAAAAGAGGATTTACAAAGAGTCAGGAGAGAGAGTGAGGGAGACAAAGAGACTATTTCTGAAGTTGTCATTTTTTTGAAGGCATCTGACAGGAGACTTTGCTCTCAGTATTCAGAACACAGTCCTTACGAGACAGATTTGATGGAAACAATTCACAATAAGGAATCTATGTATGAAAATGTATGAAGGGCAAGATCGCATAGAATAAAAGACAAAGGAACTGAAGTGAATGAAGAGAATAGGTCTGCTTGAGACAGAGAGCCAGTCTGGTTAGGGTGAAATTTTCTGCTCTGAAGTTGCCCTCAGATTGCTGCCAAATTACTGCATATGCTCTCTGTGTCTGTCTCCCTCAATCTACGACACACACCTACATGATCGGTATGACAGATGAAAATGTTCACCAGTCTAAACCTCACAACCTCTTGTGTTCTTCCTAGAAATACTGCAAAATATTGCATTTTTACTAAAAATATGTGCAGCCCTCAGAAATGCTGTAGATTTGTACCTGCAAAATCAGCAAAAAATGTGACCACAATTGTGGCATTATATCATCATTTTTACATCATTCCCAAACCCCCACAATCTGATGTCAGTCACTGGACACGGCTCTTCTCAGAGATCTATAAATCACAGACTTATGAAGGTTGCTTGCTAATATTTAGATACTTTTCTTTGTAAATGTGAGACCAGAAGACAAAAGGTTGTGACAAAAGCTCATCTGCATATTAGTCTATTGAATGTTGTGTTCAAGCATTGGTAATCATAGTAGTGATTCATAATTGTGCAACTAATTATGTTGCTCTGAAAACGGATGAAGTGGGCAATTTCTGATCTTTTGTGTTTGTTTCTTTAAAATGCCAAGTAGCACAAAACCCCACACAAATACTGTGTGAGCTGCTAAAGATTTCTAACACACAGAGGAGAGAAGCTCTGAGATGAGAACCCGAGATCTGTCGTCGCAAGCTCGTCTCAAATGCACTGCAACTGTTTCCCTGCTTAAATCAGGTCGACACATTAATCCACAGCACAACATCTACACAGCAGTGCCGGCGGACTGCCTCCATGTTCGGTCAGTCCAGCCTGTCATCCGCGCTCGGGTACTCCAGCTGTACTCCGACCGTTATCCGCCTTTCCAAACCCTTTACCCGAGAAGATTACAATAAATGTGTGGCTGAAGACAAGTTAACGCTTCAGTTTTATATGAACCATGAACAAATGAGATGACGTGAAGCGAGAAAGTCGCTGTAACTGCGTTCAGTTCGTGCGTAATTTTGGTGCCGTGGAGAGCTGAGGTCTTATCTGAGAGGACCTTGCCGTTTAAAGAAACCCCGATGTTGATGCATTTATTACGATATTGTCAGCGTGATGGTGATTCAATAACTTTTTGTTTAAAAAAATACATGTTTGCAACAAAATGTTCGTGTGGTTTGCAGATTGTCTTTTGGTCGCCCTCGGCACGCCAAAGACGCATAAAGCCGACATGAAACTTTTCAGTATATCTGATGCACATACGATCAGTAAACTTATAGTTAATCGATAAATGATCACGAGTTTCGACCTGGTGAGAGATGATCTGAACAGCGATGATCTGGTCATGTTGCTATGGTTACCCCCTCCGGTCGCTCCAGCGCGCTCTGACTCCAACTGACACAACTTTTCCATTTCATACTTTTGTATGATCACACAGAGAGGATCGTGTCGGTTCTGCAGCTGTGCCTTCATGTGAACATCTTCACTGTGGAAGGTGAAGAGCAGCTCTCAGGGTGCTGGTGCTCCTCAGCTCCGGGTTTCAGCTCCGGGTTTCAGCTCCGCTTCACTTCATCCTGCGGAGGAGACGAGCAGCTGGAGAGCGCTGACGGTTCCGCATGATGCTGTAACCAGCACGGACAACACATCTACACATCTGGACTGAACGGAAAACTGAAGGTTCAGGAACAACATTGATGTAATGGAGACGCCATTCCACGTCAGGATGTGGATTATCACACTGTGGATGCTGGAAGTTTTGTCTTCAGTTAAAGCGCAGGTACGACCGACACAGTTTATACTTATGTAAAGTTTTATCTTCTGTGTTAAAGCCATATGTCACACTATATATACATACACTATATATATACATACATACATATATATACATACATACATATATATACATACATACATACATATATATATACATACATACATACATATACATATATATATATATATATATATATATATATATATATATATATATATATCAGTGTAATGACGCATATTGTAAACTAACAAAAAATTATATTATAGTCTATATTCTGAAGTGATGTTTGTTTTGGTATTTGGATTTGGTTTTTGTTTTGGGCGTTTAGTATTTGAATATAAAGGTATTATTCACACACACACACACACACACACACACACACACACACACACACACACACACACACACACACACACACACACACACAAAGTATTATATATCTGGCTGTTTGACTCATTTTTGATGGATTTGCTGACAGTCATATTAAGGGAAGCTGAATATGTCAATTCAGACATTGTAAATGGACTTTGTTTAAAACTGTGACCAGGACAAATTCAGTGAGAACTTAATCAAATCTCTGATTCTTGTTTGTGGCAGCTTGTTGACCCTGAGGTTGGCTTGACAGCCCAGGAGCAAGTTCTCCTGCTGTATGACATCAAACTTCAGTGTCTCCAGAACATCTCCGAACACAACCCTGCTGGTAAGACCTCACCTGTGGATTGTGCCTGCTCATCTCCATTCACTCTCATTGTTTTGATGTTCAGCTCAAGAGATCATCTGCATGTTAAAACTGGGGATTGTCAAGATGAAAGTCATTCACACTAAAGCACTTCAATGTCTTTAATTAATTAATCGAGTTGTTTAAAAGCCTTTTAAATATGAAATACGCAGCTGATGCAGCATCCACAAAAACAATCCATGACATTTGAATCTGTTAAAGCATTTATCTGTCAGACTGACTGAGAAACTGAGAGATCCAAGACAGATCAACTCTTTCAGATGATTCAACAGAAGAATTATGGGTGTTTGTGGTTTGTTCATTTGGTTTCTTAGCTTGTATCTCAAACGCCAGACTGTGGTGACTTATCTCATGTCCAGCTGCTTTCAGTCTCTCGGCTTGGAGTCTTTATTTAGATGCTGAATTATTTAACAGTCACATAGTCTTGTGTGTCTGCCCACTCGCATAAACATTCGACATACAGTGAGGTCTAAAAATCTCAGACACATAGTGAAAATGTTAAGTGTTTATTGTTTCTCTTAGTAAATGTCATTATTAGCACAGCAATGTGAGTGAACAGCTCAACACGAGTTTGTTTGCTTTTGTCTAGCTTTTGTTTTATTGACAGCATCACAAGTTTGTGCAAAACCTGATGATTTATCTTATCTCATCGTGATCTGAAAATTTTCCAAATGCATGTCAAAATGTTCTTCACGGATATCTAAAGATAGCACAGTCAATGTCACAAATTAAAAAACAAATTTCTCCTGAAACACGTTTATTTTGAGGTTTAATTCATTTCAGTGTAGTCTCTGACATTTGAACAACAATGTATCTTTTCTCTGCATTGCTGACCTCACGCAGGCGATGATTCTGATTGGACACTGAGGGATTGATCGCAGCTGTAATTGATTAATAGTCCGCATTTAATTATAACAACCCTTGCGGGCTCCATTCCATTTGATCCAGTTTGATTGATTTTTACATTTAATGGCATAAAAATGGTCTCAACTGTGAAATGTTTAACTAACAGTACTGCGCTGGTCAAACACCTGTGTAACTAAAATATTGTGGGTTTGAATCTCAATAAGGTATTTTACTTCTGAGCAGACTCGCCTTGTACCTTATTGCTTATTAATCCTTGTATCTTTTACTCCGTTTCCCAGATACCCGCTGTAAACATACTCCAGATTTTAGAGTAATTTGTGATGTGGCACAAGAGTGCAGAGTGGCTACATGATACTCCACTCACATCACACCTACCAGCTCATTAACTGTTCACGTCACAGACCGGCAGTGTTGCAGTAGATCGTGAGTCAGTGTTGTGTTTAGAAGATGACGCACACACTTAATGTTCCCATCACAATTTTCCTGTTTGTTACCCACACGTGTCGGGCTCACTGTTTATCCATGCGTTAACTGATTGTGTGACCAGGCATGCCAAGCTGAGATACTGAAAGGCTTCTGCTAATTCTGAATTAAGATGCTAGAGCAGGTGTGACACCAGAACTTCCAAGATGATTGGACCACAATGGATCATCAGAACTTGGAAGATTGAGAGAGAATGAGAGAATGAGAGAGTTTCCTGTTAAACATCACACCAAACTGTGATCCCTACAGCTTGCAGTCAATCCAAACTAAATCCTGTTAGCCACAGATAATCTCACACATGGCTGTGTCATGGCTGACCCAAACGGTCTGATATTTTCCCATCTGATATGCCTAAATGTTGGGTTAACAGAACAAGTCATGTCAAAGAGGTAAAATGATTTGTTATCATGAAGGTAGGGTGTTGGGGGTCGTTGCTAAGGAGTAGCTAGGGAGTGTTGGGTGATTGCTAGGTAATTGCCTCCTAGCCCAGGTCATAAAGGTCCATTCTCAATCTCATACCAATATTCTGGTCTCTTTCTCAAATCCCCACAACATATTGATTTTTTTAAAACCGTTGTTTGTTTTACAATGCCAGCTCAGCCTCTAAGATTATACGTTTGCACTGTTTCATTTGAGAAAAGTTTATCTTCAAAAGCATGATTGCCACAGAGGCAATACACAGGTTACCTTTTTTTAAAACATTTCTTACAGCGGTTATTAAAGATAATGAGACTGCAGCCATTTGCTTACAAAAGGTTGTCACGGGTTATCGCTAAATGAATCTTAATATTTTTCCATGGCAAACATTCTAATACACTAACCAGTATTAATACTCAAACTCCACAATTCAGAGAAATATTTAATGATAATCCATTTTAATGAAAATGAATTTATTATGTGGGCTCACCAGCGGAAACATTTATTAGACAATGCAGGTATCATTTTGGATTTATTTGTTAAGATTTAGTTTTAATTATTTGGTCTTGGTCCTTCCATTTGATGAGAACATTTGAGTTCATTTTGAAATCTTTGATTTGGATTGTGGGTTTTTGCATCTTGATCATTCAGAACACAGTTTGTTACTTTTAGATCTTTTTTGAAGCTCTAGAGAAGATGCATTTCAGATGAATTTGGTCTTTTCGAGAAAAATATTTGCAGGTACGCTCATCTTTTTAATGTTCAAAGCAATCCTAAATGTGCTGGATGACATGGTGACTGTAAAAGACTGACCTCATGGCTTTTGTCTCAAAGGTGGCGATACAGATGCACTACGAAACATGCGTGGTTCCTCATTCATTCTAAATAAAGCTCTTGAATAGCTCCAGGCTCTTGCAGAGTCACTGATTCCTCCCTGCCTTTGAGTGAATTGACCTGTTGGGGAGTTCCATGCATGAATCTTGCCCTTTTCCCACTCTTTTCTCACGGGGGTCAGATCAATGTCTGACGAAATGTTTGTGCTTAAGACTCACAAAAGCTTTAAATCAATTTGCTGGATGGAAAGTGGAAACCTTCATGTGGGGGCAGGCCGTCTGTCACCCTTTGGTACCTGTTTACAAACATAAGACAACAGACAGATTGTGCTGCTCAAACGTAACTTAATTTTCAGTACGGTTTCCTTCAACACTCAACTTTTTTAAATATGCATGCTCTGTTGTGATTGGTTTACACGTTGTGTACACAGATGAGGTGTGTTCTCCTGGATGGGATGGGCTAGTTTGCTGGCCTCAGGGTTCCCCAGGGAGCGTCACAAAAGTATTGTGCCCCAGCTACGTGTACGACTTCAACCACAATGGTACATTTCACTAATGTCTTTAAAATTGAAAATTGATTTTGATGTCTGGTTAGATGGTCTTTGTTTTCTTCTCTTAGGGTTTGCCTACCGTCAGTGTGACCTAAACGGATCGTGGGTCTCGGTGGAAAACAGGACTTGGGTTAACTATTCAGACTGCCTACGCTTCCTGGCTCCAGGCATTGAGAAAAGCAAAGTAAGTGTGTTTAAACAGTCGGAGACCAGGAGATATGACATAACAGACAGTAAATGCATTTTGGTCGCAACTTTCCAGTGCAATACAGTTGGATCAGTTTGTGCGTCTTCAACTGCAAAAGTCTTATTTCCATCCATTAAGCTAATTATACAGATTCAAATGCCACTCGTTTATAAAGTCACAACGTTTCAAAAATGTTTTGCAATCACCAGGAAGTCTAAAAGTGAAGTTTCTGAAGTGGCAAGTAAACAATTGCTGTCCATCACTTTATGACTCAAGCTGCTTTATTTCCAGAGAGACTTTTTTGAGCGGCTTCACATCATGTACACGGTGGGCTACGCCGTGTCCTTCAGCTCTCTGCTGGTTGCCATTTTCATCATTGGATATTTTCGGTAAGTAAACACCAGGCCTGTCTTTCCATCCACCAGTTTTCAGTCCCGCCCAGACAGATGAAAACACGCTAATGAGTCCAAGCCTTCATTACAGACTTACACAGCATGCAAAGATAATACACTCGTTTCCACACAAGTGCTCGATATTCAAGGGTTCAGACGGGATGAATCAGACTGTCTGAGGCCTTCAGCTTTAAAGACCTGCAGAATGTCAATTAACAGGAGAGTTCCCCAAAGATTATTGGAGATTACTGGACATCTTGTACTTTGCTTTTCTAATTGAAAGGCACCAGTGAGGGATGACTTCTTATTTTAGTTTTATTTAATAGTGAATCAGTCGTTCATTCGATAGTGAATCAGTTATGACCAACTTCTGCTAAAGAACGTAAAGTTAATCCTTACATTCCATAATCTAGAATTCGTCAAGACTTTTTTTAGGACCAGAAACCTGTACCAGACACAGACATTAAGTGACCAATCAGATGGACGGATGAAAAAACACCGGTTACATGTTAGGATAGATATGCAGAAGGCCCGAGTCCGTATCCATGCAGTAACTCTCTCTGTATCTCCCTCAGGCGTCTTCACTGCACCAGAAACTACATCCACATGCATCTATTTGTGTCCTTCATGCTCCGTGCGGTCAGCATCTTCGTGAAAGACCGGGTGGTGTACGCCAACGGTGTGCTGCAGGAGTATGACACCATGCTAATGGACAACATCAGCAACATCTCCATTTCTCCTCTTGACAAGACTCAGTATGTGAGTGTGACGCGTAAACCACGTTTCATGCCTTGGCACGAGTTTCATTTAAGTTAATTGAATTGAAATTGTGTAGTTGAAATTCATTGTGTTTGTTGTGCTTAGCTGGGCTACAGTTAAATGAAGTTAACTTTTCTCAGCATCAACTGAAGTTGGCAAAAGTTTAATTACGGTTTCTTTAGTTAGCAAAGCTTTGTTAGTTCCTGAGGCGTGCAATCTCTATCGCTACATTAACTCCTGTAACTCAGTTGGTAGACACATCTCTAGTTGAAATGTGTACAATGATAGATAAAAGAAATTAAACAGTCATCTGATTTGAAATCACATAGTGTATTTTTTAATTCACTTAAGTTCAGTTCAGTCACCTTTAGACATGCTGTAGATTAATCATGAACGCTTGAGCATTTCTGATTGACTGAATGCACATGCTTCGAGGATTCTCATTGGTTGCATTTAACATTGATGTATTTTCAGGTTGGCTGTAAGATTACCGTTCTATTCTTTATCTACTTTCTCGCCACCAACTATTACTGGATCCTGGTGGAGGGCTTGTATCTTCACAGCCTCATTTTCATGGCCTTCTTCTCTGACTCCAAGTATCTGTGGGGGTTCACTCTCATAGGGTGGGGTGAGTGTGTGCTGTTTTTTAAACATTGTTTATTTTACCCTGCCCAGATGTAGCCTGACCGATTTCACAGCAAGGTTTCTGTTACGTCTGTTTTCATGAGCCACGGTGGAATCGTTTTATGTTTATTTATTCATAGTTTATGTTTGATGACTTAAAATCGCCAGCAAGCCAGGCAGACGTCTTTTAAATGCTAATATTTTGGTAAATATTTCTGCATTTTTTTAATGCTTTGTTGTCTTAACACTTTAAAGATAAATGACTGCGTGTGTGTGCACGTGTGTGTGCACGTGTGTGTGCACGTGTGTGTGCACGTGTGTGTGTAGCCCAAACAGGTGGACCGTACAACAATACAAAGCAACTACAATTTTAAGACAATTTGCTTTACACAAATAGGCCTTTGGTGATTTAATTTTTCAAAACGTTACAAACATATTCATGTCATCATAATCAATAATGCATTATAAAAATCCTTGCATAATAAATATCCACATCATTGATGTGATTTTATGGGCTAATATGGGTTACATTTTCTACTAACTCATGCATTCTCAACCGTAAGATCAAAATATTGCTTATAAAAACTTAGTTTTTGCTTTTCCATAATTAATAAAGTTTGGACGAGCAGCATTATAAACAAACACTCTTTGGGTCTGTTTACTTTTAGCTGCCTGTTTTTAATTTTTATTTTTGTAGTAGTATTTTTGTTAAAAGACTATCCCGGGCCTAAGAGAGACAGAGAGAGATCTGTGATGCATTTATTTGCAGGCTCACATGTCAGGAAATGTAAACGCTGTGGAAGCTTTCAAAACACTGATCTGTTTTAGCAGTGTGGCATGTCATCTTCTGACTCAACCAATGGCATAAGTTAGGGGTGATGCTACTAGTTTGCATGACCAATGGCAGACGTGTTCAGGAATTTTGCGCTTCCATTTTAAATTCAAAGACCATCAAAAGTCAATTAGACTTTTTTTGGGAGGCATTTGATGTACTTCTGATCTGTTTCAAATAGCGCTTCTGATGTAAGTGTGAGCGTGTTTCTGCTCTGGTTAGACACATTAAAGTTGATCAATCCCGTCATCTTCTAATTTGTGGCGCTGCAGGTGTGCCAGCTCTTTTCGTATCCACCTGGGCTGTCGTCAGGGCAACACTCGCAGATGTGAGGTAAGTTTTGTCTGAAGACACTTCCCACCTCACCTTCAGTGATGTAGCCAGACAAACCGTAGCTCTGTTGTTTTCAAAATTGTGTCACTTTTCCTGGTTTTTAGGGGTATGGCATTATAAAACAGTACTGTTGTCAATTTTGAGCACACAGCCGAGAGAGTTGTGAAAAGTGAAAATTATACACACTTTCTTAAACATTCTTCTCTCATGTCTGACTTTTTTTTCTGACTATTTTAAAGTGTTAACTAACCCTAATCGGAACTTTAGCCTGCACCTGTTGGTGTTTAGATAAGAATTGACAGTATTTTGTCCCTGTATAAACCTTTCTCATGGTGGACATCCTCACAATTAAAGCAAGACGTGCACACGCATAAACAGCTCATTCAGATTATCAGCTAGTAGCAATTAAAAAACTCTCATTAGCTACTTGAAATAATATTTCTCCTTGACCCTCACTCAGGTGCTGGGAGCTAAGCGCTGGAAAAATAAAGTGGATATACCAAGTTCCCATCTTGATGGCGATCGGGGTGAGTCAGCCTAAAGTTCCAACTGTATTCACAAGAGACAGACACTTAGAAAAGTGTTTAGTGTCTCCAAGCTTCACGTAAACTTCATCTAAGACCAGTTCTTGAGGACAAGCGTCTTAAATGCAGCGATATGCCCATTAACCTCTGAATTCAGCATGTTTTAAACATGACATGCAGTGAAAGATGTTGTCAGAGTCTTTAATCTGGAGAGTTAAAGGGTCGGCGTGGATTGTGTTGACGTGCAGCGAATGAATGAGTTTGAGCGCTTTCACGATATATTTATCTGCTGGTCGGGCAGATGGAGACATTATGGCTTAATTATTAGCTTTGCCGAGCACAAACATTTCTCTCTGTAATGGAGCTCTAATTAAAAAAAAACGAATGAACCATTTCACGCCACAAAAGCTGTAATTATTATGTGACAAAATACAAATTTATCATCCTTACACCCATCAGTAAAACAAAGAAGCGAACGCGTGCGGATGCATTTGCTCGCTAGCGTTCATGATGGACAGTTTCTATGAGGTATTGATTACAGCATCCAAACAGGGTGAAATCATCGGCTATCATGCCATTCTGACTGAAAATATAGTGGGACTGGAACTAACAAACGGTAAACTACGAACATTTTTTTATGTGTGGATTTATGTTCATAAGTTCGTAGCTGTTCATAGAAAATACAATTTAAATTTTTTTTACACTTTTTGGCTTATTTGACAAAATTACAGTCCAGCTTGAAAATTATGCAAAATAATAGTGATTTTTTTTAATAGTGGCTTTCAAGCATTAAATTTCATATTCATATCAGGCTTGTTCTTTACTGTCTCCTTGGTAACCAAGATTAGTAACTTCTGAAGTCTTGTGGATAAAATTGTTGCTCATGGTGGACATGACATCACAGCTGAGGGCAGATTGTTTTATTTATCGGTTTCAATAAATCATTTCACACTGTTAAATAATAACAGGGTTTATGATTATGTAACTCTGTTTTGATTGGCCAGTGTTTGTGAATTGTTTAGTGATTAAAATGTAGGAAGTAGCAAATAAAAAAGTTGAAAAAACACACTTTAGTGAAAAAGATAACGTTCAGAAACTGTACAAAGTAACAGTTAAAATGTAAGGTTAATGTTCCCTTTTCTTTTTGTTACAGCTTAATTTTATTCTGTTTGTAAACATTGTACGAGTTCTGGCCACTAAGATTCGAGAAACAAACGCGGGACGGTACGACACGCGCAAACAGTACAGGTAAGTGTGTGAAATTACTGCTGCGCTGAGGCAAGACTTCATATGTTGTACGATATCGAACTCGAATTGCGTTTTCGCCAGTGACAAATTAAATCAAATGGTGACGAGAAACAAACAGATCTCGACAGTCCATTCCTAAGATTTCTAAGACAAAACATAAAGGTGTTTTATAATACATAGTCCGTCTTCACTATTTTCCGACTACACACATTTATGATGAGGTTCATTCCAACCCATGTTGCGGCTCGATTTTGTGTACTGTGTTTTTTGTGGTTGTCGTCGGCAACATGGAGTGTTTGGACATCATTGGTGAGATACAGAGAGCACTGTAATTTTCTAGAGAGTGTATGAAAGGGTAGAGTAAGAGAGAGAGACATCTGAAGTAGTTCAGAGAGACAGCAGTGTCTGTACGATGGTTCTTTCATTAAAACCATTAAAAATCTCCCTCTGGATTCAGCATCTCTGACTAATAATATGAGACAGTAAAACAAACCATGACTCTATAGAGAAATCTTGGTAAAGTATCTTCCTGTCTGTAATACTAATAATATTAATAATTGTCCACAATAATTATATAATGTCTTTGCTTTAAGGCGCAGTTTTACTTGATGAAGCAAAACCAGTTTTTTCCGTTGTGAGAACTAACACTTGATACAAATTGCAGCTAGGTCAGCAATGCATATTGCATTTGTGGTTGCTAGGGCATCACTATGTGTTTGTTAGGGTGTTCTGTTTGGTTGTCAAGGTATTCTTGGTGATTGTAGCATGCTCTGAGTGGTTGCTAGGGCATTTCTAGGGGTTTGGGATAGTTGTTTGGTGGGACAGGTTATACTCGTCAAAGTTTACTACTTAGGGTTATTGGTTTGTTGACATTCATAACCCCAAGTTGTCTTTTATTTAGTTCAAATGTTGCTCATAATCAATAATAATGCAATTTTACTCATAACCATAATCTAAGCAACAAGGGAAATTGAAATACAATCAAATATGAAATCGATGTGTTAAACTAAATTTAAATGTGAAGTGTATTGGAGGTTCAGCTGCAGGCTATTAAAACCTGCAGGAGTTCAGCAGCCCTGTGTGAAACTTTAGGCAGGCAGTGAGTGTCATTAATGACTGAACGGATGATCGAACCCAGACGCTTTTTACTCTTAATGAGAGTTAGACTTGTGCTCTGAACTTTAAATAATTATCAATTTACATCTCATTACATCTCATCTCGGTTCTCTGTTTCCTCTGCCAGCAAAACCCTCCACAACCTCCTGTTTGAAGATCTAAAAACAGTCGACTTGTCCATGTTTTACTGGGGAAATAATTCTTTAGAAAGACTTTTGACTCTTTCACTGTCTCTTTCTGTCTTTAATTTCACTCTTTCATTTTTTGTGCTAAGAGCTATTCCCAGTAGCTTGATTCTTTGTGAAAAACTTTTTTTTTTAATTTTTACATTATTTTCTGCTTTTAATGAGTTTTATTTTACAATTTAAAGGGGAAGTGTTAAAATACTTGCACCTTTCGATTTTCCCAGCTAATTTTGGGGTTATCTGTTTGTCTGACCATTAACAGATGGGGGGAGCTTTAGAAAAACAAATAGTACAGAAATAACACGTCACCATTAATTAAAACAAATCTTTCTAGATTTCTAGTTATTATAAGACATTGATTTTTTCATTAGAACTTAATCACTAATAATCCGTCTGTGTGTGTGTACAGGAAGCTGGCGAAGTCCACGCTGGTTCTGGTTTTGGTGTTTGGAGTGCATTATATTGTGTTTGTGGGAATGCCACACACATTCACCGGTTTGGGTTGGGAGCTCCGCATGTACTGTGAGCTCTTCTTCAATTCCTTCCAGGTAGGTCACATGACTCTGGCTGACCATTTTTTTTTCATTCTGGAATTTTTTTTTATTTTGTGATACCGTTTATTCACACTTCATTTGTGTTTAATGTGTGTAATTTTAAACTGCACATGTGTATTGCAAACACATCCACAGCTTATTATTCACAGCAGTTATAATCACAGCAAATAATTTCAAGGAAATGATAAGAGACAATTTACCAAATACACTGAAAATGAAATTATTGGTACTTCAAAAAATACTGTGGTACATATCCAAAGAGTGTAAAGTACAAAGTATAAAATGTGGCACTAAAAAGTGGTACTTTTACTGTACTTTTTATTAGTAGGTTTGTGGCGCTCTTGTGGAGTGGCAGGTTTAAACCTGCATCACTTCGTCTCAATTTCTCTATAAATAAAGATAAAATATAAACCTAGAGAAAAAATAAGAAGCAAGTTTTGCCAGGAGTCTGGCTCACACTGAGCATGATGTTTTTGGAAGGTCACATCTCACGTGCGATAATTCACCCTCTCTGTTTCCCGTGTGTGTGGTGATAGGTTGTTTTAACTCATCTGTCTCACCGCTGTTGTCTCACCACCGTCTGTTTCTCTGTTTCAGGGTTTTTTTGTGTCCATTATCTACTGCTATTGCAATGGAGAGGTAAATGTAAAACTTTACCGAACACCCGACTGACTCTATAGTAGCACCGTTAGAGCTGTTTCACTCATGTCAACTGTTCATTCAGAGCACCAGGGAAATATTTCAAAGTAGAGGAGAACTTTCATTAGGAGTCAATGAAATATCACCTTCACAAAAGTTACGTTCTGACATATGCTAATGTAAACTTTCTTTGGGAATTTTGGTATTAATTAGCAAAATTCATACAGCTAAAGGTTAGCCTACATGGAGAGCTATTTTTCAGAACTTTTGAAAGATTATTTTTTTTTACTTTTTTCCAAATAAAAAGTATAGCTCTGTTCCACCTCAGGTCCAGACTGAGATTCGTAAGACCTGGCTTCGCTGGACGCTTGCCTTTGACTGGAAGGGACCTGTAGTTCTGGCCAATTATCGCTACGGGTCGGTTCTGAACAGCAGCGGTGCCAGTGTTCAATCACAGCTCACCTCTGTAACCCGCAGTTCCACCCTCCTTACCAGCAGGGTGTACCGCTGCGCCAGTCGGCCCAACGTCACCTCTTTTGTACACAGCACACACATACACACCACACTGCCGGGTTACGTCTTCAGTAACTCGGATATTGAAAGTCTACCGCCTTCGATTCCCGAAGAGATAGAAGATGATGCCAAACAGATAGATTACATCACCCTCAAAGAGCATGGCAAAGGAAATGACATCACCATACGGCAAGAAGCCCTCAGCATTTGTTTGGAAGAGAGTGGACAGAGTTCAAATGATGTCACGCTTGGGGAAGCAAATAGGGATGCTGATGACATCATGAAGAAAGGCGACGATGTCACATCTACAGAAAACAGCAAAGGCACCAATGACAAGCTTTCTTTATCGCTTAGGTACGACAGTTTGGATCGGGATGGTGAGGAAGTCCTCTAGAATCTTTAAAGACTTCTTTAAAAACTTTAACATTTGGTGGGACATCACAGAAAGCCAGTCAGACAGTGGTACGTGCTTGATAACGCATGAAAATCTAGCGTCTGGTTGGAGAAAAACGATTTTTAACTATTTCAAGACCTGTTTTTAAAGAAAGATTTGTGTTTTTATTGTTTATTCCTTTGTCGCATCGTTGCACTTGTGTACAAGATCGCTTTCGTGGTTGAGTTGTTAAATTATGTGCGAATAACTATTTGTTTCATAAAGTGTTACGCTGTATGGAGTATATTCCACTTTGCAATTTATTTATTTGACTATTCCTTTAGGAAAAACGTCAAAAACATGGACAAAACTCTGCATGCATGTTGACATCATCTTTTTTTATAGTGATTATCAGAAGTGGTTTATACTGTTTTCTTTGTGCTGTGCATTGCATAGTCTTTTAGAATATGAACCAAAAATCAAGAAAACAATGTTTTAAATCAATGTTATCAATGTTAGTACATCATCAAACGTAATGTTTAAACTTGTCAATGTAAAGCGCACTGGTAGACCCTGATCTACAAATTCAACATTTCAACAGAATCTACATTTTAAAACCTTTTACATTATAGAATCTGATCAAATGTTATTATCATGTTCATCCAGCGTCTTTGTGCTATAGCAACATGTCACATAACATAAAATGTTTTTCACAGCGAGCTGCAGCTGAAACCCTCTGAACACTTGACTTTTGTACATGTGTCAGTTTTATTAGAGTTTAATTTCAGTAGCTATTTTGAAAATGCTGGCGGGTTGCAGGCACAGATGGGTACAGTTACAGTAAACATTATTTATAGCTAAAGTAGCAATGTGACAGGTTTATTCTGAGTAGCCGAATTAAGCAGAAAACTTTAATAAACTGAAGTGTTTACCTGTCGTCACCCCCGGGGCAGCACTAGTCCCAAAACAAATATGAATTAGTGAAAAAGTACACTGATTCAGAGTACATTTATTTATATTTTATATATTATTTATATATTTTATATTATATATTATTATATATATTACCAGTATAAAACCAGCATTCTAACACACACTTTAGTGGATGAGCCAGTTTTGATTTAAGCACTCTCTTGAGGCAGGAATAGGCCCATGGGGCAACAGGTCATGATATCTCCCAGATTCCTCAATTGTTGCTTCTAGACATTAACAATGTGATTAAAGAACAATGGAGACTTCTCAATGTCTCTGATTTATCTTGAGGAAAACCACTAAACTCACAACTGTGAGTCCTTGAGCGTTTCAGAGATCTCAGTGATGTCTCAACCTGTGCTCAGATGTGCCACAAAACCATCTGATTTATTCTGAATTTATATTCACTACAAACACAAATCTTTCATTCTAGCAGGTGAGCTATTGTGTCTATTTTCATAACATTCTCAGTGTGTTAATTACCTTGTTTGTGTCACATTTTGAGCAGTAACTTTTCTTCTAGCAGTTTGGCTGTTGATGTCGGTTTTGATCTGTTGACGACAGACAGTCTCGGCTCAAACTGGGAATCTTTTCTTTCGGCCCAAACCAGCCACTTATCCCAATTATAAGCTGAAGAGACGAACCTCAGATTCTTACAAATATTGATTTGTCTCCTGTGAAAAGCAAGTGACGCTTTGGCCTTTTGTCCACCGTCATTTTCATTTGCCTGATGTCTTGGAAACGTAAAATGACTAACTTTAATGATGGCCATTGTCTAAGAGCATGACAAAATCGCTGCTTTGTGTTGTGTTTTAGTCTGTACCCTTTATACACAACCCCTCCCGCTAACCCTGTCTCTAATCCTACGAATTTCTGTCTCCATTAGCCAACACATCAATGTGAGCAGCCCACCTTTAGTTACAGCTTTTAATCTTCCATTTCCTCTCTTTATTAGTCATAAAAGCTTTGCATGTGACACCCTCGTTAATGGCTTTCACGTGTGCAAGATGTTGCTCGCCCGATGCAGACCCCTTGGTTACTTTTCCCATTGCGCATTATAATGTCAAATTTATTAATAAAAACCTCCTGAATGCCTGTTCTGTCTGTAATTGCCCTGTCTTTTATTGGTACCTGACGACAGTGGCGCTCTTCCCACGCGAGCTGTGGAAAATTCACCAGAAAGAGGGAAATCTCTTCTGCTGCAAAAGCAAATATCTCAGAGGAGGAGACAGGAGTCTCATTTTCCCCACCAGCAGTGCACAAAATTATGTTTTTGATCATTTGTTGTATTGTGTAGAATGTAATTAACATCTTGTGATGGAAATTAGCTCCAGCACTTGTTTGGTATCTAATCGTAGTTTCCAGTCATGCGTAATGTGTTGGTGATGGCTTCATACCTGCGCTCGCTCGTCTAATGTGTTTTTATCTCGTCTGAAGGGTTTCACATCTTCCAGCAGGTGTGTTTTTAAGCTGGTGGGTGATTTTGCTCTGCAGATGCTGGGAAGAAAATGTTACTGCTCGGAGGTTGTTATTTCAAAGCTTTGGAAAGGTGATGGAGTTCGAAGATATGATTCATTTCAGGATAAACTTCATCTCAGATGTTGTAACTACCCACGTATTAAAAACGAGGTGCATGATAATTGGCAATTTTTCAAAAGTTTTAAGAAAATATCGTGTTTTTTGAACAGCAGGTGGCATTATCAATAACTTTCTCATGTACCAGCAGAACACAGAATTAAAGCCATTTAAATTTTTCATTAAATTTGGCTCGACCATTTAAATTAAAGAAGAAATGTGTCACTTATGATGTCACTTAGCCAAAGGATGCGAAGAGTTGTGTCTGTCTAGGAAAATCAACTAAAAATGTTTCGTGATCTTGGAAAAAACTGAGTTCATACTGAAATTTCTGACTTGTGATTGTGGATTTGGTGTGTTGGCCAATCAGAGCACAGTTAGAGATGTTGAGATCAGATGTTGGTCTCTGAAGGAAATTACTGTGAGATTACCAGGTTCTTTTCTCAGAAGAAGAGAAGCAAAATACTTATGCTAACATCTCAATTTGACCTGAACGTAATCTCGTTTTAATGAGATCTCATGATCTTTCTCCACTGCAGGCTGATGAAAAACCAAATCAGGAATCAGCTTCTCTATTGCTGGCCATACCTTGTGTTAGCAAGAGAACTCTAACTTACAATAGAAACAGTGAATCATGAAAAACACTTCAGATATGCAGCACTTCTATACTGGCATGTACGTTAAATTCTCATTTTTAAAGCCGGGACACGAGAGTTGTGGAGTCTTCCTCGGCTGTAAGAGCGCCGCATTGTTCTGTTTGATGTTGTTTCTGTTGTTTTCGTGTTGTGATGTGGGACATCAGATATTCTTAGTTGCAGCTGGTTGGGGGTTGGGGAGTTGGGCTGCGAGGAGGGTTCGAGAATGAATCTGATGATAATTGTTCATAATGAGTTGAACAGGCCCAGTGGCATGAAAATCGATGCAGCTCTTCAGAGATGTTTATTGCTGGAGGCTCAAATTGTTTTCTGCTGTTTGAATATGATGCTCTTTGTGCATCTGATCTAATGAGAGGTTAAACCCAGTTAACTTAACAACTGTTAGTTCACCTAGAAATTAAAATTCATTTACTGGCACAGATGTTGTACGACTTTCTTATTTGAAGCACAAAAGTTCAACCAGATTTGTACATATAAACGTAAAATATATATAATGTAAGAATATGACATTTGTATAAACTGTTTCTTTCAAAAAGTTTTTTGTGTCTCTCTGTCTATATATTGGGGTCAAAAGTGTAAACTTGACAAATCTGAGCAAAACCTTTTTTTTGGGCCCGTCCTCATTTGTTAAAATGCGATAAAATAAAGTGAAAAAAAAAGTTTTTTAAATTGTAAAAATGTAGAAAGTTTTCTGTTAGGGTTACAGTGTGGGTTATAGAGTGTTAGGTTATAGTGTTTATAACTAGCAGTGTATAAAAACAAGTTCATGAAATGTCCTCATTTAGATAAGTGTGTGTGTGTGTGTGTGTGTGTGTGTGTCCCTGACAATGGCCTGCAGGTTGTCTTATTGCAGTTTTTCTCTGCATGTCTCTATTCATTCTGACAGCCTCATTAGTCACCATTTACACCTGTTGTTTCCCCACAATGCAACTTCAGGAAACAAATTTTTCTCAAACGTCCCTTTCATTTAGGTCCAGTAATACATTATCGTGTAGTCAGCAATGCACTTTCATGTATTCAGACAAACAATACTCAATCACACCATATTGAGCTACTCCTACAGTACCTCAATTTTTGTTTCCGGAGTGCATTGTGGGTAATTGATTTTCTCATCTTCCACTTCCCGGTGTCGCAGGAATAATTGAGATGAGACCAGATCGGCTTGTGTTATGAGACATTCAGCGAGGATATCTGAAAAACAGGAGAGAGATTCTGGGATGAAAGTACAGAAACAAGCGATGGAGACGGGCCTGCTCAAACTACCCATAAACCCTCAGAAACATCTCAAGAGCTTACAAGACATTACTCTCCACAGCTTTACTTCAACCCCATCCATGGAAATAAACAGGAAATCATTCAACACATTCAGTTCAGACATTTTTGGGTTCTTTTGGAGGGTTTATTTGTCAAAAAAAACAAGCAAACACGTTATTACCAGCAGAAAAGCTACAAGTCTGTCTAGTCGTTCATTTCCGCCCGTATTTCTCTCTAAAATGTGCTCGTTTCATTGTGAAAACCTTTACCTAGCTGACTTAAAAACAAATCAGGTTACATCCCGTGTAACGTGTCGTAATATACTGAAATTGCTTTATTTTTTGACTTATTTTGATCGTTTTACAGCGTATGCTACGTTAGCCACAGACCTGCCCTTAAGTCCAGTTAACTGCGCATGCGCACAGGCGTTCACTTTTATCACTGTATTTGAACTCATTGTAAAGATGTGAAAGATCGCGGACTGTCCTGATCTGCTTTGATATGCAAATGTCTAACTTTATTAAAAGTGACTTTGGTGCAAATATTACAAATCTGGAGATCCTTTTGTTATGGTCCACGGTTTAGTCTTGATGATTTTTGCAAGCTGTTTAATCAAACTCGCTTCCTTTACACTTTCAGGATCTGGAAATGAAACGCTCACACAGTCCGGCCTGCTTCAGTATTAAACGTCCCTTAAAGTGATTATGGAAACACAACAACTCGTGATGAAATGTGCATTAACAGCACTGAAACCTGTGCAGCATGCTGACATCTGCATGCATTGAAAAATGCACGATTGCAGACATGCATTTCATTGCATTACATTGCAATATTTCATTGCATTACATTGCAATATTTCATTGCATTACATTGCAATATTTCATTGCAATCATAAAAACACGAGTTCCTCCTGTCGATCAAGAGCTGTTTCTGCTTGCCTTTGCCTTATTGTTGTGATGAGTTACGCCATTTTAATTATGATGACTGTAAATATTACACATGACGTGTGTTTCATATCTACAATAATGTTTCTAAGACAAATCCTGTTTTTCTGAAACTTTGACAGACGTTCATGAACTGGCTGATAGCGCCATCATGTGGCCTGAAAACGACCTGAACTGTGATGCAAGAGTTTTATTAAAACAACATACTGTGCTGTTACACTTCCATTAAAGAATAAGCTACACTAGTATGGAAGTTGTGTCAAAAGCTGAATCTGTATCCTTTATATCTGGTTATGGAAAACAATTATATATACACAAACTATAATATGTGAGTGTGAGGAAAATGTGTATTTTTGCCAGGTTTCCACAAATGAAATCAGCAGAATTGGTTGATTTATTTCTTATTTATTATAATATGTTTAAATTCCACTTTGAAAATTCGTACAATATTCCTGATGCAAAAATTCCCTTCTTTTCCGAGAGGTTTTTGGCCTTAATTGGTCATTATGATCTTTATACAAACACAAGCACAGAATACATACAAGTTATATAATAAATTACTTTTAAAAAGAAACAAGAAACAGTAGAAAAAAGCAAAATATACCATTAACAGAACCGAACCACACAATTTGCACCAAGTTTTAAACAAAGTTGAAAATGTCAGGACATCTCATTTCCAGTCTTGAAATAAAACAGATTTGCTTTTCGCAAGAATAAAATAGCAAAACACAAGAGCAACATCACAAAACAAACCACACCAACAATGTTCTTTTAAGCTAAACACTAAAGCTGGACTTGCAAAATGGAGAAACTGGCATATAAAGTGACAGACATTACATTCAAAACATCAATGAGAACTGAAACAAGTGAAAACACATTCAAAATAAAGTGACGATGCATTCAACAATACATGGAATCGAATCAGAACTCATCCGTTGATCTGATGACCTCATAATGCTCTGTGATGTAACAATGTGTTACATTGTGTTCACGTAACAACGTGTCAACGATACGACGTAACGCTGACGTTTTTGTGCAATCACTGATTTACTCAGTTTTATGGCAACTTAAGAAAGATCAGGCATTACAAGTACAAAACTTTCAGAGTACAAGTACTGATCTACAATCAGCTGATGTCTTATATATCCTGATTAACAACATGACATTGTCAAAGGAAAACTGATCCAAGACCAGCAGTCATCCTTTGAGTTTTATAGATTCGGTTGGCAATGCGTCACATACTCGGGTGTGGTTTAGTGTGAGGCCAAACAAACTCTGGTTACCATCATTTAATCAGATCAAATAGGCTGTAAAGTAATATAAATAATATTTAATAATTGTATAACATTTAAGCTTATATAACATTGACTGTAAAGGAAACAAATGTAGAAATGCTACAGTAAAGAAAATTAAATAACTGTAAACTTACCATTTACAGTGTAAATTTATATTTCACCAGACAACACATAATTTGTATGCTAAAAATAATACTTTTACTGATTAAAGTCCCTGCATTACCCATTACATTAATACACATTGAGGAGTTTTTTTGTTTATTTTTGGCACAGCTGTCTTTTTCCTACACTTATAGTTTTTACAGTATCAGAATTGTTTCTTCAATTCCCACAAGAGAAACTGAACAAGTAACTATGGTAACCAGTATTTGTTTTTCCTCCAGGCGGACACAATGCAACTTGATTTCCCATCAGTAAGATCTTATGTTTCCTTAACAATATAGAATTTAGCACAATTTATATAGAAACACAGTAGAAAACAAGGCCTCAGAACGGATGTTTTTAAATTGTTCTCTGAGAGGTTATGTGAGTCAACAGCGCTAGAAACCTGTCGTGTCCTCCAGGGTTTTACCTGTTTTATGAAAATTCCACAGATTTTCCTAACTGCCTGAAATTCTGCTATTTTTTCCAGGAAGTGTCACACTTTGGAATCTTCAAACTGTGTTCCCTAGTTCCTGGATGTTATCATAGCTCTGTGTGTGTGTGTATGTGTTTAACAGTCATTCATCATCGCCACACTGACGCTCAGAGATGGAGGGATGTGGTCACAGTACAATGCAGTGAAGCCTCTGGGAACCCGAGGGTCTGTCCGCCCTCCATTTGGTCTTCCTCTTTTTCTTCAGACCCTTCTCTGGGATCTGCTGACTGTAGAGATGGAAAAGACAAATATTCATTAGGCCTGCACGATGTTAAAGAAAAATGCGTTAACCTGCTAAATTTTGTGATATACAGTGTGCAATATGGTAATGCTTTACATTTGTATAACTGCATCAACCTAAAACTAACTATAAATCACTTTTGAAGCATTAAAATCATTCCGTTATTGCAAAACCATTGTGATATGCATATTTTGCAATATTGTGATAATCTAATATTCATCTGTTCGCTATAATTAGAAAGTTTTGGAACTTTGCTTACCGTATGACCCTGACGAGCTCGTGAAACGCTTTGTCCACGTTCATGGGCGGATCCTTCGCGCTTGTTTCAATATATGTGATCTGCAACAAACGTAAAAATGCAACAATTACAGACGTGTACAATTTGAAGGTGATGTGTGTTGTTTCTGACTAGCTGTTTTTAAAATAACAAACTTTACATGAATCACACACTCACACTGTGTTTGGAGGCCATTTCTCGACCCTGATCGCTGGTAATTTTACGCAAATGCACCAAGTCAACTTTATTTGCCACCAGGACCATTGGAAAACACTCCCTACAGACACAAACACAATCAGTGGAATAAAACATACCCACGTCTCTGTGCTTTTAAACAGAAACTATATTATTTTGATCATCAAATTCATCATCTTTTTAAACAAACGCCATTGGCCCTCGCCCGTCATGTGAGCGGTTGTGATGCGTCTGTGTTCACACCTGTCCTTCACTCTCAGAATAAGCTGATGGAAACGGTCCACATGTTCAAAACTGGCTTTATCAGTGACGGAGAAGACGATGAGGAATCCGTCTCCTGTCCTCATGTACTGCTCTCTCATGGCACTGAACTCCTCCTGCCCAGCTGTGTCTAAAACTACACACACATACAAATACAATCTCATAATGTTTGCATTGCATTACAATGTCAGTGCAAATTTTTACTGTTTAGATATTTTCTTAAAAAATGTTTATTTTTCATGAAACTTTTAACTACTCTCTATTTGTGATTATCTTTTTTAAATTGCACAGTTAATATTCCTCACCACATACACACATATATACCAATTTATATCTACCAAAGTCTTTTTTCTTTAAAGATATTAAAACTTTCGATGTAATGTTTATTTTCTTTTTATTATTATTATAATTTTCTTGGTAATATTACAGAATAACATTTTATTTCCAGCGGTCACTGCATGAATTCATTGATTGGATTAGACTGGTTGCGGGTACAGGGACGCTTCACTGCCCCCTACAGACAGCAGGTAAACTGCTTACCGTCCAGAATGGCCCACTGGCCGTCGATTTCGGTGTGTTTGAGGTACGAGTCCTCAATGGTGGGGTCATAATCAGGGACGAAGATCTTCTGGAAGAACTGAATGGTGAGCGCGCTCTTCCCCACCCCTCCGTCTCCCACCACCACCAGTTTATATGTCGGCAGGTTGTCCCCGGGAACCACGCTGGTTGCCATGGAGACGGCTACACCTGTGATGCAGAATATGTGTTTATTAGCAGGACACACAATCTGAACACCGCAATTACGACTTTGTTACCTGCATAATATATACATAGAAGATTTGGTTCATGTAGGTTTGGGTATACAGCTGATAAGCACACCAGATCTCACTTTCCCAGACATACCAGCTAGAACATCACGCACAGGAAATCAGCATCTAGACGAGAGACACGCGCTGCGTGTTCACACTGTGATCTCAGCTTGAAACTGCCAACAACCAGAAACACCGCCAAACTGACCAGCGAGCTACAATCATACCAACACAATGACATAAAACACTTCCTACAGAAACAGTAACCTTTTGTTTTTAAAATAAACACAAAATAATAAGATGAAGACGTACATGTAGGATAAGCTCTTTAATTTATATTTAATAAAACTGAATGAATACCTTTATATAAAGTATATTAAACATTTTATGAAGGATACAAGGCTAAACAAAACCTAATGTCACAATGCTAGCGTTCCTAGTGAGTTACTAAGGTGTTGCTAGGAAGCCAAAGTCAACAGATTCCACCTCTAAGCCTGTATATATCCAAGTAGAGTACCACAGTATTTACATGGTACTGCAGAGTTTACCCCTGATGTCACATGGATCAGGACTCAAGCTCACCAGCCTCACACATCTGATGTTAGATGTCATCAGATGTCACACGCCTCCGATCGCTCTTCCTCTCAGCCACAATTAAGGGAAGTTCCGAATTTCCTTTCCGGAGTCCTCAGGAATATGACTCAGTGTCTCAGGGAGCTGTGGAACCACATGCTTACCAAACAGCTCGGAAAATCCAGATTAAACCATCCACGATTCCTATTGGGGAAATTCTAAACTGTGATGACACGTTCCACAACAAAGACTACGACAAAAGAGCCGATTGTGCTGCGAACAGAAGCAGCTGACCGCAGGGCCATCGTCAGGGCTGGACAACCAGGAACAGTGTCTTGGGCCCTGTCATGAACATGGCTCAATAAGCTTCTGCTTACTAATTGTGCCCACATTCAATTTTACCATGGGCACTTATGCAATTTTTATGTATTTTGCATAATATTTTATTTCCATGCATGTCTGAGCTGTTTTGCAGGAGTGGTGCTTAAAGCAAGACAGATACAGTGAGTACACACAGTCTAATTACATTGTTCTAACCTATGTGTGTATTATATTTACCTGCATATTTTGACATGAATATTGTCTGTGACAGTGCAGCACATCTGCCGGAGCTGTGCACCCACCTTCATCACTCTGTCTGTCTCGTCCAATGCATTACCCATGCAAAGCTTCATCGTATGTATGTGATTATCTACTTCCTCTGTTAAATGCACCGCTAGATCGCAGTGAAAGCAACGGCATCGCATTGCCTGAAAGGATTATGTTATGCATTATCGTGCATTTCGTTTATGTTCAATGCATGCGTGCACTGCTGCAAAACGCCGATCATTTCTTGCAATATCGTCGTGAAACGCCCACGCGGCGCGCAGAAACCGACGCGATCTTCCTGTTCACGGATGCAGCCGGCGTGCATT